>VZTL01075111.1:17511-42787 GCA_013400535.1 Scopus umbretta
AAAAAAATTGCATTTGCCAGGAAATCAGTTTGTAGTTTGATGATTCTGGTGTCTAGATACCTGTCACACAGTTTTGTCAAAACACAGATCCCAAAAAGCACATCTACTAGAAAAACAATGACAAAAGAGAATTTTGAACTGTTGAGAACTTGAGGTATAAGATATCAGCTCTCTAGAGCCCAAACTCATGAGCAAATCAGAGAAAACGGGTTAGCATTTATCCTTACCGGGGTAGGGGTGGGGGTTGGGAATCAATATCAATAGTGTGAATTCTGAGATATAAAAGAAGTTAAATATCAGTATGAAACAGAAGACCTAGAGCATCTTCAGTGTATAGTGGTAATATTTCGTGTTGTTCTCAGTGGTGGAAACTGAACTGGTTGTGAAACCAGAAGACTTTTTGGTTCCTATCACTAAACAGAGATTTGAATACAAAATCTATGCTGCAGGCTACCAGCCTTTTACAATTTAATTTGCTGTGGGGTTTCCAAAGATGCCTAGAGAAGCAAGAGTGAGTTTGAAATTTGAATAGTTTGGCTAGTGGATGCCACCACAGAAGCTGTGTCCTTCAAGTCCCTGGAAGAAAAGACAGGGCCTAGATTTGGCAAAGCTGTACTGGGGCAAATCCACAAGCAGAGGAAACTCCAAAGCTGAGTCCGTTTGTGCAGTGGACTAAGTTCTGTATTTACAAAAACTGACTCTCTCACCCTCAGAGTGCCTTGTCCATACCATGGCCACCATTTGCAGAAGAAAATACAACAGAAAGAAAGGCAGTTCTACAACACTCAGTGATAGAAGTGGCTTAGGAAGCAAAGCATTGTTCAGGCAAGAATAATCTGAAGGGATTTAAAAAGAGATGCTCAGCATCAAGTATACCTCCTCTCTGCCCTGTATTGGGAAAGGTTCTGTTGACTTCTTCAGAGATGCCAGTAGCAACCAGGAATGAACTTATATGCTGGCCAGTCCACCACTCATGGTAAGACCAGCAGTTCCAGCAGACCCATACATTTCTCAGGGCAGAGTTGTCATTTTATATTCTAATCACAAATATCACTGGCATCATCAGATCTGGAAACTCAATGGTTTAATAAAAGACTGCCAAAGTTACAAAAAAAAGAGTATCTCTGCTGGGGTGTCTCTCTCTCTCTAGGCCTCGTGTTTCTTTTGGGTACAAAGCACTCAGTTCTTTTCAGGAGGAGGTTGCAGACCTCTTAAATGACAAGAGTGATTACTCCAGCTGCTCTGACTTACATCCAGGCCAGCACTTCTGCTCCTTATAGTGCTATGATAATGATAAATAGTGACCACAGCTTCCTTACAGAAGGCTAGTTCTTTACAGGAAACAAAAAATGGCTTTCAAGAGGAAACAACTTTAAATTAAAAAAGCAGACTCTATGCTTATTTAGATCTTATCCAGATTTGTGATTTGCTGAAATGTGAAGAACCATTAATTGAGAGCATGTCCCAAAGCAACTCAGAAAGGCTTTTTGCTCACTATATTGGATAATATTTTTAACATTATATCTACTGTACATATTACTAAATAATTCAGCCACATTCAGCATTTGGAAGATGAAATAACAATGTCATTTCTGCTGCCTTTTTTTGCTAATTGAGAAATCTCTGTGCTTCCATTATACATGCTGTTTGCAGGAATGAAATAAAATGAACGCCATGCCGTATGTCTGTTTATACCCCATACTCTCAACACATGGCAAAGAGAATATGTACAACGAATCAAAATGCTCTTGTACTAAAATGATCATGATCCTAAGTACCATCAAACTGTCTGCATCAATTCATTCAATAGCTTTCAATGTTTCTTTGTTTTCTCAATTCAAGGATTTGAGCAATTACTGTAAGAACATTTCTACCCTACAGCGTAGATGGGCCATGCAGCTAATTAACATACTTTGAACTAACTCTATGAAAATAAAATATGTGATAGGTTCCAAATGAACTGTTTAGCAGAGTCCTGTTGGACTTATCTTTCCATTGTAACAAAAATAGATTGTAGAACAAGAGAATGGGATGGATGGGAACATTTAAAATGAAGTGATTAACTTAATTGCTTTTCTTTCAACCACCAGCAGTTCTTAGAAGTGAAGGATGGGAGAAGCTTTTGTTAATGCAGAAGGCACAGGGAGGATATTATTTCTGTACGTGCAATACAACGGTACTTTATAAAATCTTGTTCTCAACTACGAATCATTTTTGAATAACTGAAACTCATATGAGTACAAAATGTCACAAGCTTGAAACTTCAATATTTTAATGTATCAGTTGCCAACTGCAGAGAGGTGTGGAGAGAGGGAGTCAAGACCAATGACCAAATCACTCCATTCCTAATATTGTCCCATGGTAGGCAATCAGTCTTGGCTTCAGAGAGATAGGAGAGGGCTACCTTTAAAAGCAGAAAGGGGTCTTTAGGATTCAGCAGTTTACCTCCCATTGTGGGTAGAGGCAGCTCTTCTTCTGGTGCTTTTTCTCCACTTTCCATGGAAGTGTGCAGGGGTTACTGGGCAGCCAGTGTTCCTGAGCTCCAACAAGCCTCTCCTGTCTCTGCTTCTGGCTTAAAAGTCTCTGAGCAAATATGGTAGAGCAGAGATTAAGAACCTGCTGCTCTTCATCCAAAAATTTGGTAGGGGAACATCCCCAGATCCAGAAATAGCCTTAAATCCATGCAATCCAGCACAAACATAACACTTTCTAGTGATGCACTCGTTTCCCAAAAAGCAGAGGGAAAGACCAAGGCCTGTGGAGGAAGAGGACAGGCTGCTGGAAGCACTGTAGCTCTTGAGCACGACAGGAGGATTCAAACCCCTGAGATGCCTAGAGACTGAGGGGAATGATCAGACCCAGGGACAAGGCCTAGAAAAGGGGGGGTAGAAAAGTTCTTAGAATTAGATAAGACAGCTGAGAAACACTGAGCAATTTAAAAAAGGAAAAGCTAAATCAAAATGAAGTTGAATAGCAGGGTAGAAAAAGTAAGGTTGCTGTTGCTCAGTGAAGCAAGTGAAAGAAAAGAGAACTTTGCCTCTTTCATACCCACGTACACCATGAGGCAGGATTTGACAGCACCCACATTGGACTGCTGCAAGTCTGAAAAGGCATCTGTGGTAGTACTCACATGGAGGTTCATCCACAGGGTAATTATACTTTCTGGAAAGAATTAAAAGGAGAAGCTGATGTTTCTTTAATCATAGTTGGTGGGCTACTAACGTCCTTGCAAAATGATCTGACTAATACATTGTGCAGTGACAGCGTTGTCAGCCGGCTGTTCGTACAGACCTCCAGGACCTCAGAGGGTACAAACCTTTCTGAAGCAAAATGCAGTCATCTGGACTGTGAAATAATTGAAAGGGCCTGAAGTCCTTGTTCAGCTCCCATTTTAAATACCTGTGAGAAAAAAAGTGTTTGCACTTCACAGAAGTGAAGCCAAGCCAACTCAGGTTTTATAAATCACAATGCTTTTAGATATATTTCTTGTATACCTTTGAGACAAATAGAAGCCAAAAAAACCAGCACAGGTGTTTATCTGCCTTATCTACTATTTCTTTCTCACTTGGAGGTCCATTTCCTGTTCATCTAAAAGCCTTCTGGGTGGTACTAGCCTTAGCATCCCACACCTGCCTTCCAAGGATGACGGGGCAGGCGCCTGTTTCCCCAGGGTTATCACTGACCCACGCTACAGTTTTGCTGTTCAAAGTGTTTTGCTTGCAGGATAACTGCAGCCGCACACACTTGCATGAGGAGATTTTCCATGGTCCAAGTACAACACTCATTTACCTACTCCAACCACATGTAACATCCCTTCAGCAGCTATTTACTCACTATGAGAAATAAGCTCAGGGGGAAGATTTTCTTTTCAAGAGGTCATACTTTTCTTCTAAGCAAATCCTAACCTCTTTGGATATTTATTTTATTTAAATCTAAGAGAGAGAAAAAGCTGCCTGAAATATGGTTAATAATTTGATCTAAATTGTAGATGAAAATCAGGGAGGGAGTTTACCTACATGTTTCGAAAGTACATAGATTTATGTGTTTCAGTTGTACATTTTCAATGTACAAAATAGCAGAAATAATTGTAGTAGAAATAAGCATCTTTAAAAACATATTTATCTGTAAAGCTGAAGGCTTAATTCATCTAAAAATTCTAAATCACTTTCTTTTGCATCAGCAAATGTAAACTTTCAAAAATAAATCCAGGGATTATGTCCTTGCTTCAAAGGAGGACAGTGAAAGAGGCAATTAATTCTGTTACTTCTTTTTCTTTTTCACTAAGTATGTTTTTTGTCATGACTGTCAAACTGTTGTTAGCCAGCATCAACCAGTTTTTACCTATGAGAAGCTAAAAATTAATTGATTTGAAAATTGCTTGTTAGATCCTCCTGATACTTGAAAATCCTCCCATTTAAAAAATTAATAAACAAGTTAGGTTTTTCCTGTTTGAACCCTGAGGATTTTTTGCTTTGCATACAAATTTAACAATCTGACTAAGAAGGTTGTATCAAATTCCAATTTTGTTTTCTAAACTAAGGCCCTTTGGTACAGTCCAAACCACCAGTTTAAGGAATTTTTCAGTCTCTTAACCCCTTCTTTATAAATGTGGCTTAAATTCTGAAGTGTGGTGGGTTGACCCTGGCTGGCAGCAAAGCCTCCACCCAATCTCTCACTCCCCCAGAGGGATGGGGGAAGAGAAACAGAAGGGCAAAAGAGAGAAGAAAACTTGTGGGTCAAGATGAAGGCAGTTTAATAAGTGAAGAGGAGGGGGACTAATTAAGTGATGTAAAAGCAATCATCACTCACAACCAGCACACTGATACCCAACCAGTCTCTGAGCAATGGCTACTTTGGAAAAACTCCCCCCCACCCAAGTTTTACCACTGAGCATGATGTTATATGGTATGGAATATCCATCCTCTCAGTCAGTTCAGGCCAGCTGTCCCAGCTGCATCCCCTCCCCACCTCTTACCCATCCCCAGCCCACTGGCTAGAGGGGCAGACTGGAAAACCAGAGGTGGCCTTAGCACTATGCAAGCGTGTATCAGCAAGAGCTAAAACACTGGCGCGTTAATCAACACTGTTTTGGTCACTAGTCTAGAACACAGCACCATACGGGCTGCTATGGAGAAAATTAACTCCATCACAGCCAGACCCAGTACAGAAAGGAAAAAATGCAATTTTTGTAGTAAACAGTTGAAATATTCTGAAAATGTATCAAAATATTAATCTTTTAAAAATAAAGCTATTGTTTGGTAATTTGTAATTTGGTAATAAGTATGTTCAGTAAGCTTTTCTGGAATATTGACTAATCCAGAAAAAAGTCTTTCTAGTATGCAATTTTCACCTGAATGGACCATACTTAGGTAATAAGGACCATACTTAGTATTTTCCCCAAAGCATCTGTCCCTACTAGCAAAAAACCCTCTTACTTTTTGCAGAGGAAGGCAAGGGCAGCGTGGGGTGAGTTATAAAGGCTTCGGTCACTGGACGATGGGGCATATCAGGTGAGTGAGGACCTCAGGTGTGAGGGTCAAACATGGCATTGAAAGACCACTGAAGAGGAGCTGGCAGGAACAAGTGGCAGTCAGTTAGGAGCAAAGCTCCCCAGTGCTGGATCTGATACCCTTCAACATCCTCACTACCAGCTGTGTAAGAGGACAGAGCTTTGCAGGTAACACCAAATGGGAGGGTGCAGTAATATACTGGAGGGCAGGGCTGCTATTCAGAGGAACCTCAGCAGACTTGGGCAATGGGGCAGCAGGAATCTTATGAGGATATTAACAATAATTTGAGAGTGGTGCAGCTGAGAGCCAGGAGCACAGAGGAGGTGTTTGGATTCTCTGTCCTTAAAGATTTTCAAAACACAACTAGTCACAGTCCTAGGCAGCCTCACCTAACTTTGAGGTTAGCCATGCTTTGAGCAGGGGATAGGACCAGATGACCTCGAGACATCTCTTACAATCTATTTTGTTTCTATGATTCAGTGATTTTAACTCATCCTAATACCACAGATGTGAATCTCCCTGCCACAGCTTTATTTTGTGTTCACAGCTTTGTGATCGTTCAAGTTACTAAATCTGATTATTAAATATAGTAACTAACTTACAGCAATTATTAATGTAGAACATTTAGTAACACAAATCTAAATTACCATTTGCTCCTACACACATTCTGACCCCTAGAACAAGTTTTTTGTCCTTGCTATTATTCTATCAGCTCAGTATTTTTCTGTTACAGAAAAAATACCTCTTGACATTAAAATATGTGAAACCACTTTGGTCCAACGTAATTATTATTTTTTTCATTTTCATTTCACCAGTAACTGCAGTGGATTCACACTCCTACACGCTTTTGTAAAAGGTGTTGTTATGGTGATGTATTTCACATGCTGTATTTTTCCATGTGCCTCTGCTATCACTTTTTTTGTGTCCCTTGTAAAGCTAAATATGCCTACGAGTGACTAGTTTGGGGTATTTATCCAAGGAACAGCTAAGATTTTTCTTGCAGATTAATTTTTGTCTCACAGCTTGGCTTTACTTATTTGTCTGTGAACTAACTGTTTAGTGTCTAATTTTACTTGTTGTGTTTTTCAGCTGTTCCTGTAATGTTGCTGCTTTCTGTATGGCACATTCATTGTGGTGAAAAGTTTACTGGTGGTGTTTGCCAGCCTTGTTTATCCTCCATACTCCACTACTGCATTACAAAGAGCTCCATCACTCCTAGAGCACCCGAGAAGGCTCAGCCTTTCAAATTGCTTAATGGAGTGGACATTAATACTGCTCAGTGAAAGAGGTATCAACTTGGGTTTGCAGTCTGCTGTTAGTGGTGGACAGAATGAGAACTCCACTTTCACGTGATTATTTTTTGTTATTTTATTTGTGACTGAGTTTCCAGGTTGATTACTGTTGAGATAAAGTAAAATGCATGAAAGTGTGTAATATCTACTCAGCAGCCCTGAAAGGAACATATTCTTGAATATCAGAGCAGTGCTACAGTAAATTGCCTCTTATTTATTACAAGTTTGCATACAGAGGAGATAACAGCAGAGCTAATGAGACTGTACATATATATGGGTTACATTAGTAATGAGAACTACGCTACGCTAATTAACTCTGCTCCCTAATGAAATTAAATGCATGCAGTAAAAGGCATTTATAATAAAGTCAATACAAACCCAAAGTATATCAGCTTCTAATTCCTTCACTGTGGCAGGGTGACATAAACGATATCATGATTATATATTGTCATGGAACAGTAATCACTGACAGGGAGGAAGGGGGACTTAGTGTTGGTAGGCTGAGGTTGTTCCGGTAACCACCAAAGAAAACAATAGCTTCCTTCCCTCACCCCTTCCTTTCCTCCAGACGTGCAGACTGGTAAATTAGTGAAATATTATTGTTCACTTTTGAAGTTAATTTTGGAAAAATAACTTGATACATTAGTTTGCACAGGTAAATTTCTTAAAAGCAATGTAAGCTCAAAATGTAAGTTTGAGTAGAAGACATAAAGCAGCATTTTTCCCACTGAGCTCACCGTTATTTTCACGATTGAGACAATGGTGAAAAGGGCTGTTGACACTTCTGTTTCATCCTGTAACATTTCAGTCAACTTGCTTGCTGGTCCATCTAGGGGACAGTAACATCGTCTCCATTGTTGCCAGCTGGGTCAACGAGAAGGCCATGCCTTCTCGTCTCCGTTGTCAACCCACACTGTCCTACCTGGCCACCCTGGTCTGTATGTGCTCCTTCATCCTTCCGGTGAAAACAGAGGTCATCTTTGGAGTCTGGGGTAGCTAGTGGTTGTCTGCTGGCCATGGACTCTGGTGGCAAAAGTCTACGTGTCTGTACAGTCTGTGTGGGTAGAGGCTTTTGAGGTTGTGGGTGAATTTCATCTGACAAAGACCCAGGTGCAGGCTCTGTTGCAGCCTCAGTGCTAGTGGCAGTACTGGTGGGGTCCTCTGGAGCTTCGTGGGCTATGGGGACAGGTGATGCAGCAGGGGTGGTCAACACAGAGACCAGGTCCTCCTCAGCCATTAGGCAGTTAATGACATCCAACAGAAGAGATATTGAGGTGAGCCCACATCTGGGATCTGTTCCAAAAGAGCTGAGTACGGTGCACCGTTTATTCCTGAGTGGTGAGCTGAATTCTTAGCAAATAGCACAAAGCATATTCCCTTAGACCAGTCCCACAAATTATTGCCTGCCATGCACTCCATGAGCATCTCCTTTATATTGCTGTTCTGATGTTCTGCTAGTTCTTGGCTTTAAGAGTGTCCTGGTTTTCCATCCACCAAGCTGAGCTGAGGCCACAAATACTTTAGTTCTTGCATGACTTGAGTAACGAATTCTGTTCCATCATGATCCTGCAATACAACAGGGGCTCCAAAAGTGAGAAAGATGCCAAAAAGCTGTAGAGCCACCTTAGCTGCTTTTTTTTGGTGCATGTGGACAGAGAACACAAAATTTGATGATGCAGTCCTGGTACGCCATTATTGGCTTCAAGCTGCCTAGACACATGGACTGCATATTGATAAAGTCAATTTGCCCCTGTGCTAAGTGCTCCTTATTTGGAATAAACTAGCCAGCAAACTATTCCAAGTGGCGCCTTCTTTTTTTCTTGGCACACTACACAGAAAGATTTGAAGTGCTCAGCAGCATCTCTGGAGATACTTGCATACTTAGACAACAAGTGTTTTGTGCCATGGTCACAGCCACCATAGCCAGTAGCCATATGTGCTTTTCTGATGATATCATATGTATCCTCGATGCTCACATAGTATGTGGGAGATTCCTCTTTTGTCTGCTTCCTCTTAATAAGCTTCTCAGTGTCTCCACATTGCAGAATTTCATATCTGAAATGAGAGAAATAGCAAGCAGTTTATTAGCAATAATGCTGTGTATGCAAATGGGGAAAGCAGCAGTGTATACACTTTAAAAAAACCCAGAAAGAGTAGGTTCTCCATACTTACTTTGTAAGTAGATAGTATTCATGTCTTGACTTTGACTTGGGATTCTGTTTTGTCTCCTTTATTTCAGCAATAGTTGCACAACATTCTGCCTTTGGATCATGCACTTGGAGCATTTTTTATACTTTTTGTATAGCGCTTCTCTAAATTTAACTTCAAAGTCCTGAGGCATCTTCAGGAATGATTACTTAGCAAGTAGAGAAATCTGATTCAACTCCCTCCTTTTATGTACAACTGCTCTTGCAACAATTTCTGATGTATGCTATAGTCATATTATAAAACCAGTCATTTTGCAAAGTGATTGAAATCTTCAGCCGTTTCTCAAAATGACTTCCAATTATTTTGCAAATTGACAGAAAATAGTAGGCAAGTATTATGCAAAACATCTAATCTCTAGCTTTCTGAACTTATTAGCTTAAATGACAAGAGAAAGAGCTGTTTTATTTCATTTTATTTCCCAAACTGTTCAAAACCTCACAGTATATCCCAGAGCAAACTACATCTTATATTTTGTAAAATAAAGACTTTTGCGAGGTCAATTTTACTTTGTAAAAGTTGCAGCTGCTTTTAATTTTTTGTTCCATTGGATTGATATTTGAAACACCTGACCATCCCCACTAGAACAGTAGTGACAATAGTTCACACTTTGTGAAATGCTAGAAACCATTAGGCATTTGAGGTGATGACCAAAGAATGCAGTCCAGTGGTGGAATAAAATGACCATTATTTTCTGAAATGCCTAAAACCAGACATTTTATGTGTCTGAAGAAGTCATTTCATGAAAGAACTGCAAATTTCCAATTTTTTTATCATCTTAAGATGTAGAGATTGTCTGCTGTCTGGGTTTAAATTTCTGCAGACCAGTTTACTGTAGAGATAGTTTTATTCTTACAAGCTGAATTTAACTTACAAACTGCTTTTCATTACATGAAAAGGATGCAATTTCTTCATGATGCAATTTCTAGCATATGGATGCATTTCATGTCTTGAGCAGATCCTGATTCACCTGCTCTTTCTGTAGCAGAGGACGGGAACTGCTGTCTGTCTCCGTGTATGTGGAGTTTGCACCCATCTGTGTTTCTCTCCATGCAGCCCCCCGACTGATGAGGCTCTCCTTCTCTCCAAGGGTATGATTCAAGGTTGTCTGCCACAAGATTTTCCATCTATGCAGACACAGTCTCTGCTGCCCTTTCTTATTTTCTTATTTTCTCCCATGCTTTTGTAGCACCTGACTAGTGGAGTCTCTGTGAGGTCTCACATCTGCTGAGGAAAAGCATTGGGAAGACAAAGTCCTATCTGCAGTTCTTACATGTGTCTGTTAGTGATCATGGTGCCACCACTAGTGTACGCTGTCCCTTCAGCCATAGGCATGTTGTTGTTTTATGCAGTAGACCTCTCAACCAGATGAGAGGCTGAGAGTTCTTTTCCACGAGTGGCCTTGCCTTAGTGTGCAGCTTTTGCCAAGCCTAAGTCAGGGTCTTGCTTCCCAGGTTCAGATGAAGTATTTGGAGATGCTATTAAATTTCTGTGCTAACATCTGTCTTACCTTTTTTGTTGGCATTGGGCATATGGCCCTTCCTGATCATGACCCTGCTGTGGATTGGGTTGTCTGTGGATTTGGTAGCTAGGCCCCCAGTTGGTTGTGTGTTACCCTTCCCAGCTATGGGACTTGCACCATTTCCATTAGGAAGACTTCAGAGTCAGGTGACCACAGGCACCCATGGGCGGCACACAATTCATTGAGGGCATAGCTGCCAGAGCTAAAGAGCAAAACCAGCCAGGCACTCTCAAACTGGAGGCATTACTGGGAGAGAGGGAAATGTTACTGGTTGAGAGTGAAAGCAGCCAGCTGACCTGTCTGCTACCTCACCAGAAGAAAGAGGACTATATATTACTTACAGTTATACTTCAGGGAATGGATAATGTATATTATCCTTATTGGTATTTCTCTTTTCAACAAAAATCTGGCTTATTAAGCAGCTGTTTACAAATGGGGAAAATTACCTCACTGAGTACCAGGAAGTTTAGTTTGATTTTCTGAACTTTCTGTCTGGGAGGACAAGCCGGTGTTTTATTAATGACCCCTTGACTTTTGAAACCAGCCCTTGTTTTCAGTCAAGTCCTAGCCATAGGGTTTACTTACCGGCAAAGCGCACATAAAGTCCTATTTCTCTGAGAACAGCAGAAATGAGTGACTTTATGGGTCAGAAGTGTCTAGCCCTTCAACTCTATTGAGGTTTCTGTTCAGGAACTGCTGCCTCTTCTGCCTTTGAGGATTGCCATGCCCATCTTCCCCCATCCCTGTAGAGAGCATCAAGTACGTGAAACCCCTTTCCTGGCCTACAGCTGTGGAGGTCCCTCTTTCCCCTACCAGGACATTTAGTCTAAGGCACCCTGGTCCTTGGGAGCACATGGAAATGGAAATGTCAGATGATGTGGATCTGTGGAAAACTGCATGGAAAAAAAAAGGTCTGGATCCTAAGGGGAATTAGGCAAGTAGGATTACAGTTTGATAAATGCCCCAGATCATCATTGCTGCAAAAAGCAGTCTTGCTGTATTTATCTTTGCATTGACTCAATTTTCCGTGACTCCCTGGTGAGCTAGAGAGCGAACTGATGCAGCTGAAAGCCATTCAGCAGAAAAATCCCAACCCTATGGAAGGAGTGATGTGGGAGTGTGAACAAGGAGTGGCGGATGGCAAGTTTGCTCCTGTCAGTGAGTGCCACTTTTTGGCAACTTTAAGGGTTCAGTCAGCAACATGAGATGAAGGCCAGAGACCACAGTCTATGTTATCTTGCCACTGTGTGTCAGGAACATGCTGATATTCTGCTCTCCTATTCTCATCCCCTGTCACATTCTCCAGGTCCTATCCCTCTACATCCTGCTGTAATGCAGCTTTTTGTGTTCTCGCGTGGTTGTTTTCTAATCCAGAACTATCCTCCATGATCCAGAGTCAGTGAAATCAGGGCCTCCTTTAAGCCTGTGGTGCCTCTGACCAAGCAGATGATCATATCTGGAAATTTCCCCTTCCTCTATAGATCGTCTCCTGCATGCCAGCTGTTCCCCATCACTTCCTCTGCCATCCCTGGTCACAGGAGCCACTTGGCTATATTTCAGATGCTGCTCTGGCCTTGTCTATGCTTTCATTTTCAGGAGTTATTCAGACTCTTCTGTGGCATTGCCTGGCAGCACCTCCACCCCTCCTTAGCTGTCCTGGGGGAAGCGAGCAGGGAGGGTGCCCAGGAGGGTGGGAGAGAGCCAGAAGCCAGTGAGGGGCAAAGCAGGGGGAGGCTGGAAGGAGTAGCAACCAGTCCTACATGCAAGCCTTGTCAGCACACTTGCTGGAAGCATCACCTTTGTCACCACCTGGCAGAGCAATTCCTGCCAGCGTTAACCAAGACTTCATTCTCTCAGGGCAGAGGGAGGCTTTCTGTGCCAGGCACTAACTTCCACAAAGCAACACGAGTGGCAGATGTAAAGTTTGTGTAGACAGTCCCATCGAAAGCATGACACAAATAGTATCAAGCAACATAAAGCATGGAATTACAACCCCCTAATTCCGTTCATTATCATCCTGAGTTAGCATTAACATCATTAGCATAAATTTTTATTTGGAAAAAAACCCCAGTATCTAGTATTTTTTGTGATGCTATGGTGCAGCATATTGTGAATGTGTACATTTTTACGAGAATTAAACAACCTGTGATTTTAACAAATACATGATCAAGATTGATTAAGCTGTATGGTCAGGAAGTATTGTTTGTAAAGTCTTGAAATTTTTGAAAGTCTTGCCAAAATCAGACACAAAATGCTTTTCATTTATATGCATATTTGCAGGAAGGACTTGCTTAACTTTTTTAGCACATAGTAACTTTGTTTGTTAACAACTTTATTACAACAGAAGGGTTTTAATATAGGGTTACAAAGGTTTGCAGTGCCTACAGAACACATGCAAGGTACTTTCTTCCACCAATGATGTCGCTACAGAAATGTGTTATTTTCCATCTTCTCTCTTGCCACAAGGAAAAACTGCTTTGTTTGCGTAGTTTTAAAAAAAATCTGGATCAGAGCATTTTATTGCTTTCTTTATGACACATAATTAACTGGCAGTGAACTACACATTCAAGCTGACTCCTCCCATGTTATGAAAGTCTCCGTAATTCCCCGACTACTGTTGAATCAGGCTGGTAGTTGTCTTCCTCTTTACCATGATCCTTTTGGGGCAAATGCCTTCTCAGGCAGTTTTGTCTCAGATCCACACACACTGCAAGCTTTCACATTCCTATCTTTGTAACTTTTGGTGCTGCATAGCATTATTCAGATGCTGTCCTGAAAATACTCTCCCATGATCAGACCTCCTGAGAGATATAGAGGAGCTTGAAGCAAGATGGAAGACAGACTAAAGAAGAGATGGGATCCTATAAAGTAACCATCTTTGGTGGGACCAAAAGCAATGAGCAGAGCAGTAAGATTGAACACTTACAGCAAGGTCAACCAATAGTTATTTGATTGCTGTCTGATGAGCAAGAGATGTTGAAGGTGAAGTAGAAAGGAATGAAAATATTCAGAAGTATGAAAAGCTGGGCTTCAACAGCATAATGAGGAGAGACTGCCACTGGAAATTAATCAGCTGATAACCTCTAATTTGTCGAATGATTAAAATATTATTCCACTGACTCTAGATGAAAGAATGTGACCTTATGCAGATGGGAAGAAGAAAGACAAATTAGCCATTGCTGTCTTGGCTTGTAGCAGTCAGAGATTTATACTCTTTTTTGGGGATAGGTGTAAAGCAGCTGAGCTACAAAAGTCTGAATATCTTTCATAGAATTATTTTGCTGACTTTTTCCTCTTTTCAAGTGGAATTCAGTTGTGCCTTCAGAGATAGCAACTTACAATGCCTCACTGAGATATAACAAGCTTTTTAGATGCACTATATTTATTAGGTTTTTCCATTCCTCCAATCCAAGCAGTAACATTTTAATTTCTTCTACTAGTACTAAATTTATAGAATTGATTTCAAGCTAAAGATACTGTGAGTAATTAGTTATAAACTTCAGAACTGCAAAAAATCAACATAGGAGAAAAAAAAAATGGTTACCCTGGAGACCTAAATATTTGACTTTTTAAGAGAAGACAACTGCTGTCTGAATAATCTGAATAAGATGATCCTCACTGTTAACTTTTTTTTTAATTGAACAATTCTGTAGATAGAGATACAGGCTTTTGTTTGAAATGACAATGTTCATTTCAGTAAAAATGCGTCATTTTTGTTGTTGGAAACATTTTTATGATGTGTGAAAGAGAACAAAACTCTTTTCTGCTTTAGTGATACAATCTTCAGAAAGTGATTTTGATAAAATATTTTAAGAAATAAATACTTATTGCTAGTTTGTTTTTAAAGAGTTGGTTTAGTTTTTATAGAAGTTAGAAAGTTATACTTGTCTTTACAGTGACAGAACAGACCTTTGGAGGAGGAACAATAGCTTCCCTGATATTTTATGAAAGCTAGTGGGGAATAAATAAGAAATGTATTTGGAAAACTATACAGATCATTAAATTTCAAAAATTTGTACCTTATTCCCTTAAAAAAACCCTGCTTTTCTATTTCTGTTTCTACATACTTTGTGAATTCTCTTGAGTCTCCTCCTAGTGTCTTTGACTTCACAAACCTTGATGTAAAAAAAGTAAGACTGAAGAGCCCATGCCCTTTCCTCCCTCTCCTCTAGGTGCATCCGCAACTCACACGGTAGCACCATGAGGAAATCCCAGAGGTAACCTTCCAGTTTACCAGCTGAGGCACTGGAAGTGGTTTGCCCCATTATTTTGGGGAGCAGGTGTTCAGAGCCCTGTGCAAGTGTGTTGCACTGTTCCCAGGGCTCACCCTGACTTGCTGAGGGGAGGGTTTGCCATGCCTGTCCAGCACCGTGCTCCACCAAGTCCAGGTCCACGCACGCTGCAGGAGGTTGATGCTAGCAGCAAGACAACCTGCTGCGGAGCATGCCCACCTTTTGCTTGAAGAGACGGCTTCCACTCAGCATGAATGACAGCAGGTCAAGACAGCTGAGGGCAGTCAGACTCAAAAAAACTTCGTTGTAGCTTTCTAAGTAGTTAGAGTCTTTCACGTGCTGTATGTAGTAGGCCCTAAAGAGGTGATAGGGAAGGAAGCAAATTATGATGACGCAGATGAAAATCAAGTTTTTTACCTGGGCCAAGAACTCTTGGTGTGAGCAGAGGGAGGTGGAAAGTTTTCTTGCCACTTTTACTAGGATGAAAATCTGCAGACCCAAGAGGACACAAGTAATGCAAGCAACAGCTACAATTATGGCATAGTTCAGGGCTTTCACGCTCTCCAGCTGTAATTCATTTTGGAACTTAAAGCATGTTGTATCACTGTATGAGCCGAAGCGTCCATACTCCAAGAACAGGACTGGCACCACAAAGACCATGACGAAGACCCACACAGCAGCACTTGCTGCAATGGCGTGCAGCTTCCTGTAAAACTCCACCTTGTCCTTCCACTGAAAGAAGATGAGCCACCGGCTCACCAGTGTGATCACATAGAATAGGAAGGTCAGGTACATGTGGATGTGCAGCATTGCACTCACAATTTTACAAAATGCCATCTTGAATACCCACTTCTTGTTGACATAGTAGTGCAGGCGGAAGGGCACTGTGAAGAGGAGAAGGCTGTGCACAACAACCAGATTAATGATGGCTGTAGTGGTCACGGATAGAGTGTTCATGTTGACCAGCACAAATGACATTGTGATGGACCCAATCCCACCTCCAGCAAAGGCAACTGAGTAGGCAGTAATCAGTATGGCATTCGTGGTGTTGCTGTGAGTGAAGGCAGAGAAGTCACTGCTGTTCCTACTCTCTTCAGTCATGCTCCTGAAATCTTCCTTGTACATATTCTAGAAATGAGAGAATACATAAAGACTAAGATAAGGTAGGAATGAGGGGGGCCACCTGAAAAGCCAGCAGAGCTTTCCACCTCGATCTTGCTTGAGGGATAATCCTGGAATTACATAGCTGGCACAAGCGGTGACCAGTAGTTTTACCCAAACATCCTCCAGCCTAGAGAAAAATGGCTGAGAAGGTGGGTGGAGAAGCTGCTCCAGTCCTTAAGACATTGCTAGCCCCACCCTTAAACAGAAGCATGAGTTAGTAATATGTGGGAAGAAGAGAACCTTAGAGAAATGACATAATTGTGGTGGTTTTGCGCTCTTTCTGTTATTAGTTCTCTCTTCTGAGCATCTGTATGCTTTTGCATTGACGATCAGAGATATTGTTTGAATTCTGTTAATCATTCATCAGTTTGTTTATTTGCAACACAAATCTGCCCTTCCTGGAGCCAGATAATAACCATATGTTGCTCTATCAAAGCTACAAATTTTGTTTGTTATCAAAAGCTGAATTTTGCACACATTACAGTCAACTCCTTCTCCATGGACAGTTTATCTGAGTAAGGGATTAAACACCATGGATACCCAGGCTCCACAGAGATCTTGCTGAGATCCTGCCAGACCAAGTAGCGTGGGCAGTGCTGTCCTGTTGCTCAGGGCCATCTCACATCTAATATGTGGTAACCGGGTGTTACAAAATGGGCTGTTAGAAAATGTTAGGAAAAGACGTCCTGGGTTAGTGCAAATAAACCTGCCTGGCCCAAGCTGAGGCTAGATAAAAGTTAATAGCAAGTTTAGTAAGTATGTTATACATTAATATATTACTGTTTCAAAGAGAGATTAAATATAAATCTTATCATTCTAAATGTAACTTGTGGCAGGATTTTTAAGTACTACAAGATCGAGTAGGAGGGGAAGAGTTCAGGTAGGGTGTTATCCTGAAGCATGTTTGCATCTATGAAAGTATCAAGAGGATGTCTACACTACAGTCACAGAAAAGAAGTGGGGAAAAATGAACAGTGCTGGGCTCTGTACTGTCCTAGTTATACTGCTACTGCTATCTGAACTATAATTTGAAACTGACTCTGGTATGTCATCCATTTCACCAGTGAATCCCACTGGTGAAAAAAAAAAAATAATCTCAGGGGGTTTTCTCCTGAATGAGGTTTTGCAGTTTTTCTTCTAATACTGCAAAGTTACTAACTTCTCAAAGTAGTTTCTCTATCTCTTTGTACAAGTGGTGTTTCAGCTTATTTTTGTTTTTAGGTAGCACATACTGCAGTATTTGGGAGGGGAAAAAAGTTCTTTAGCAGTTCTGTCTTTTGTGGAAAAGAGGAAGTACCTATAACAGTTTTGTAAACTGGTTCTTCTCACAGTAGGGAATGAATATCTGTGATGCATCTCAGATATTTTTTTTTTGTTT
This sequence comes from Scopus umbretta, assembly GCA_013400535.1. NCBI lineage: Eukaryota > Metazoa > Chordata > Aves > Pelecaniformes > Scopidae > Scopus > Scopus umbretta. The sequence continues at coordinate 34,815 of VZTL01075111.1, forward strand.
TTTAGCAATATTTCTAAGCATTTTCCCCTACAGTAATCAAGATCTCTTTATACATTGAAAAGTCAGTTATTCTCTACCTATCCCAATGCATCTAAGGCTCCATATATTTCATTGTAATCAATATAAATGTAACTACCGTATCTCAAATTGATATGTTGGTTGTTGGCACTTACTGACCTTTTCTGTGTGAAACTGCATTTCAGGGTTACGTGGACTATTTCAGTAACTTTAATTCTAGTGCATGATGAGAAGTAAAATGGGTTGCAGTGAAAGAGCTTTTTCTCAAAGGCACTGCTGATTGGCACACTGCAGCTCTTGCATCAGAAACCATGCAACTTCCTTCCAGTTCTGTTCTCATTTCTGAGACTTTGCATTTCAGCCTCACAACTGTGCAAGCCAGAAGGGATTAGCAATACCTGTTCATCAGTTTCTCCAAGTTGTTAAGCTTTAGTTCGAAAACATGTCTCTAAAAAATGGCATTATCACACTGCTTTAATTTAAAATGCATACTTAAAGTTTAGAAAGTGCCACAGCCCTAAAGACAACATGCTAGAAATCTGGGTTGGCGTGAGCAGCCCCAGCAGCAAGGCTGCACTTGGAGAGGAAGGACCCGTTGCGGTCACCCTTTGGAGTGTGGCAGTGAAACTTGAACTGAAGGCAATAAGGAACAGATAAGCAGAAGTCAGATAAGTGGTATTTTCCTCAGACAGCCCTATTAAGGGGGCAGCTAGAGACCTATTTCTGTCTGCAAATAAGCAACCGAGACACTGAAATACAGGTTTCTGCAGACTTTTGTGGTCATCACTAAATCCCTTCATTGTAAGATTCTGCAGGAAATCTCATTTTCATTAATCTTCAAAAAAAAAAAAAAAAAAAAGCTACCAGCAGCTATGATATGAGATTATCAGCTCCCCACTACTACAGGCATCCCACTGAAATATCATTGCATGATGAATACAGAGTATCGCATGACACAGGGTATGTTTCACAGAGGAAGTGCTGCTTTCTGGTGAAATGAAGTTTCCTATTGTAATGACATTCACATAGCTGTAACCTACTGACCTTAAATACAACTAACAAGTCCTTTGGCCAGAATTTAACAGGAGGCATATGGAATGAGAATGAATGCCATTTTTACAAGAGACTAATTTATTACATAGGCTATATACAAAACCATCTGGAAACATGAGCTATAGAAGTCTCCAGGAGCCAGAAAATATCTCACAGAAGAGGAGGAACAACAGAAGGGACCACTGAAAGTGGTATCAAGCTATGTAAGAAATGGTCTTCCCCCATGCTGCTTAGCCCCTTGCCAATGTCAGCTGGTGTAAGCTCTTGCCAGCTGTATCAGCATTGCTTCAGTACTGAATCTAGCTTGCTTAAAACTAGCTTTTTTAACTATCTTGCATTTTACAGAGTGGCTGTACCCTGTCCACAGAGTTACAGTTGAGTCTTATCCCTTCTTCCCTCCTCCCCACACACCTCCTGGCCCCAAACAATGTCTGAAGCACCAAAGAGATCCTTCAGGACGGTACTTTTCAGCTTTGCCTCACCCAGGCAGCTTCCCTTCCTGCACACTAATGTTAGCTCTTGACCTCTGTAAGAGTAGAAGGAGCATGGAGAGGACTTACCCTATCATGCATCCAAGGGCAGATAGTTTCTCCTCAAGGAGGTGTTCTTGTTTCCGTGCTTTCCTACCCTCTCTAGCTACTGCCAGTTCAGTGACACTGCTCAAGTTTAGCAGCAAGGTTTGGTCTTCCTCTGTGTTAAGCCTCTCATCTAAACTCAGCCAAATTTCAGCCAGACATGTGCTTTGAACAGCCATGAGGCAACGATGGGCAACCACTTCATTTGAATGCCATAGCAGTTAAAGAGACATCTGCTGGTGCCAAGGGCTTGGGGACAATTGCCAAAGTAGCTGTGTTTTAGTTTGCCAAAGGAGGTAGATTGCCAAGAGGCCAGATGCTGGGTTCTTTCAGAAATATGATCAGCAAAAAGATTCTTGTGCATTCAAGTTTCATCAGTTATCAGTGTGGATAAGGCCATCACATTAATTTCCTGTGACTTGCTGTGCAGCACAGTCCACAGGACTTCCCTGGACTGCTCTTTTCAGGCCAGAACATGTCATTTATGAAAATGATTTGGTCTCTGTCAAAATTTTTCCAGTAAAAGAACGTTCATTCCAACCTTCAGGAACTTGTTTCTCTTTTATCTCCCTGTTAGTTATCCTACTGTTTAATAAAAAAAAAAGGGTGAACCATATTTCTAGAAAGAGTTTGCACAGCCTCAGCTTCCAGGCATAGCACGTACTCCTGGTTTTGCCTTCATATTTAAAAAACCTATATCAAATTTTGGCTTCCCCTATAGATACCTGGAGATAAGTAGAGATAAGAGATAGAAGATACTTTTCTTCACTTCCTCCCAGTCATATTTGTTCAGTCACTGAACTGCTTCCCTCAGCACTGTGTTCCTATTCTTTGGTTCCTAGATGAACAACTTTGCATTTGGCAGTGGTAAAATAAATGTTGTTAGTTTGTACCTGACTTAGCAATCCAGAAAAGTCTGTCACTGGCTTGTTCTCTTCATTGCTTACTATTTTCTCAGCCAGAGTCATCAGTCACCATTATATCAACATTACATCAACTTATTAAAAAAAACCCCTCATTTGTCAAAAATAATGAAATTCTTACAATCTCTGCCAAACAGTAAGCTCTACTCTCTGTATAACAAGTGTTTGCAAAATTTATCCCCCTATATATCTGCTGAGGGACTGGCAGGCTTCACACAGATTTTCATGTGTTCCGACAGTTGAGTTGTGCAGAAGCGTTTGCTGCCTTCGTGCACCCAACTGAGAAGTTTCATTTGAATTTTGAGGGGAAAAAAGTTCAATTCTAATGAAAGATTTCTATTTTTGACAGACTTAGCAAAATGGAAAAATGAGTGTTTTTCAGAACTGACATCTCTGCATTGAAATATACTAGGTTGGAGGCAGTGTGAAATACAAATATTATTTAACAAAAGTCTATTTAAAATGTGCATTTGTTTCACAACCATCCTCATTTAGTCTCAGAGCTGCTTTCTGTTGAGAGCATTGTAATTGCTTTTGATTTGCTGTAATTCTATGCAGTGTTATGGTAATGTAGTCTATGCCACTAGAATAATTGCAGCATTCTCTTCATTTCAAAATATCCACACACACCTGAAGCTTGAAGTAGAAACATCTGCTTAAGGGAAAACGTTACAAATTAAAAATATGAGATATCAAGTGTGTGTGTTTACATTTAGATATTGACTTTTTCAAACAACTTTTAGTGATTCCTCTAACTCATTCACTAGCTCATTGACTTATGTCTTGTAGCCTGTGTCATCATTATACTGGTACTTTTTAGTTTAAATCCAGTCTACTGAAGAACAAATGGGATGGAAAAACACGTAGAGTTATTCCTCTTTTAGGTTGAGATTTTTGCTGTTTTTACACAAAAATGGAAACCATGGAACCTTGCTAAAAATAATTATTTACCTTCCTAGCTGTATCTTATTAAAGAGAGTGAACTTACCTTTCTGGTCTTTACAGAGATGGATGGCATCAAACACATGGACAAAGATGAATGAAAACAAAAACAGTTGCCTCCCTACTGCCAGTGTAGAACTACAGGACAGCAATATGAAAAAGGATAAAGCAATGTTTTCCTGTACTAAGAAATTACAAATAACAATGATGAAAACAGTCGTTCAGGAAAGCTCTAAAATGTGTTCAAAATAAAACAACTAGGCAGCTGGACACTTTTTTTTCTAAAGTTACAAACATTGTTTTAAAAGCATTGCAAACCAAGGCTTTTGTTCATTCTGTGTATACTTACAGATTAATCTCCACTCTTCAAGTGTTATTTACTTGTCTCTTCATTTTATGTAAGCGCTAAGAACAAAAAGCAGAACACCTGATATTTTAAAGAGTCATTGCCTTACATCCTTCTTTGAGCCTATGATGAAGCAACAATCACAAGCCTTAGCTACATGAGGGCAGGGCTGCCCATAAGCACACGACATTTTGGAAGATTTTTAGCTGCATTCCTAGTGAGGAGTTCATGGGGAGAAAAAATGCTCTCTTGGCTTGCATTTTAGTCTCCCCTACCAGTCATCTGATGTCCTGTCAGAACAGCTCTTTTTTGAATTTAACTCAGGAACCCCTAATTTGCAGCTATTTCTTAGCCATAGGAAGACTTCAGATCTTCCCATTTCTGAACAGTTACATTCTTCTACTGCCTAAAATGATCAAGTCTGCACACAGATGTAAGTCCCACAGATCACACAGATGCTTGTTTGGAAAGGTGTTTAGGGAAGTTCACCCTAAAACCCAGCACTATGTCTCAGCCCTGCTTTCTGCCAAGATTGTAGCTTAGCATCTGGATCTCTTGAGACTCAGTGCCACTGCTATACCTGTACACTGCTAGCAAAATGAAACCAGGGGATTTTACTAAAAAAACATTGGCCATGTCAGTATCAAAGACTCATCAGTGATGGAGGTTGTTGTGTGGTGTGTGTGGTAAAAGATGTCTTAATGCAGGAGTGAGTCTCTGTTACAAGCCTGTGCAAAGTCTGTTTTACTCTCCTGCAGGCTTAACTCATTTCTGTCAGAACACACAGTTATATTTGAGTATAGTAGTTTTGAAAGCAACGGTATTAACATTCACCATTTACATATAATCTTACATAAGAACATTTTCACTGACTATATCCTGTTGCCTCACATTTGGTTAAAAAAAAGCAAGGGACATACTGTTCTGTGGTACTTCACAACAGACTTCCTGACAGCAGCTGTCTTTTAATTTTGCAATTTTAACAGTGTCTAATGGCTAAAAAGTTGTTCAGATAGTATTAGAAAGTGACCATAATAATGCTTAGCTCTTACCTATTACCTTTCTTCACATGATGAAAATTCATTTTCCTTGCTAAATGGATGCAATTTTGCCTGGGATTTAGCAACAGCATGTATAATCTCTGGAGTATGTTTCTCGCACTGTCCTTCAAAGAATAGATTCCAGACAGGTATGTTTAGATTTTCACCAGTAACGTAGTGAGTTGGTGGCAGAATGTGATTATTTTAGAACATCACATACCAGCTGAATTTAAACACAAGTGTTAGAAATGCACGTATTTTATAAGTTCTGAGCAACTGCTGATGGTCTTAGCAATACCCCAAAATCTATAAGCAGTATGATAGTGGGTTTGCACAGTACCGTTGTATCACCCAGATCAGACTTTCACCTAGTTTGAATTTGCATTATAGCAACAGTTTCATGAGCCAAGGACATTTAATAATAGTTGAAAGTCTGGCCCAGATTTCAAGGACTACTTGTCCTGAGATATGAGTAGCATTAAGACTCCTTTACTCCAGATTGTGTGAAAGGTCCTTGAGAAATAGAACCATGTCCTTTATGCTCAGGCATAATTCCTGCTGTTAGTGATTTTTCAGCTGTTCAGAACTTGGAGATGTACACAGAATAACCATGGCAACCCAGGTTGTTGTTTTCCTACATTTATTGTGCCAGGACTCAAGGATTTGGACTGCTAATTCAGAAGAGGGCCATACAGGGTGGTAGGAGGTATGCAGGTGTGGTCGTTGGGTCTTCTGGAAAACTACTCCTTCGCTTATGTAGGTGACAGAAAGGAAAAAATAAGATCCACCTGAACACCTTAAATTCACTGTGGGTAGCCTGACTCTTTTAGTTAGTTGAGGGTAAAAGTGGAGTGACAGTCCTGAAAACAGAGCTGAGAATAGCAGAGAATCAGGCCCCAGAGGGGTCTCTCAACCTGTGATTGCTAAGGGTGAGTTTTGAAATATTCCCCAAAGTGCAAGGGACAGTTACCTGAATAAATCAACTTTGCTAGACAGTCAAGTAGTCTTCTGCCAGCCAGAAAACTATTAGAAGCAGCAAATTATTCCTTAATTATATAATTTTCTGTTACACTGGAAGAGCTAGACCCTTCTCTCCATTACATTCATGGAGGAATCAGGACTTGAATTATCAAAAAACTACTTCAGTGCTGGTTTCTAGCATTCTTTGTTCCTTGTATATCTTCAGACCCATCATGTAAACTTCATTTACATTAATAAATATGTCTGTTTATACCAGCCAAGGCATTGTCCCATAGTTGTGCATTAGTCTAGCAGTAAGCCATAAGCTTGATTCTCCTCCCTAGTGCATAATTTTAATACTGTCCAGTTCCAGTTTCACCAATGACACCTTTGATTGGTGGAACAGCAGGTCAAGGTCCTGCTTTTTTTTGATTTTCCCTTTGATTTGTGCCTGAATATAAAGCAACCAATTGCAACTCTGGCATGAAGACAAGTTCCTTTGAAACTGCCTTCCAAAATCCTGCAGTAGAGATACCAGGGGGATGGACAGATTAAACAAAGTTCAGTTTCTTGACAACTGATCTGATATAATCTATCCTTTCCTAAACTGGGGAAAATCCCATATTGCCTTGTATGTTTGACTGTGAAAGATGGTTGTAGAAGACGTACCTGTGGGCTGACCAACACCAAGTGCTGGTCACCTGTTCCTCAGACCTCTTCTTAGGATGGGTCAGAGAGATGTCGTCAAGCAAGGGTGGTGTCTGCTTCCTAGGTAAATGGATGAAATATAGGGAGAGCATCGTCCCCTACACCTTGTCCTCCTTATGCAAAGCCCAGATCTGCTCAGAGTCCCTCCCAGTGCCATCTATGGTCCTAGTATGCAATAGGATTGGCTGGATCAGTTATTGTGCTGTAACTGTGATAGATTAATTGCAATTTATCATTACATAGAAGATCAGCTGCTAATATGAATAGCTGAAAGGCAGTATGCAGTTAGAGTAACTTCTAGCTGCTACCAACAAAATTATATTTTTGACGCATATTTCTAATGTAACTTACTATTTCAAGCACTTGAATAGAAAGATATTAATTATCTACAAAAGGAAACATGTTCAGTATCAAAAACATTTTGTAGATAATAGGTTTCTTAAAAAGTCTCTATCTGGGTTCTGAAGCAGTTGTGATTTGTGGCTGTCACCCAGGCGGTGCAAGGCATCCTATGGGTAAGAAATACTACCTGTGACATATCTGAAAGAACATTTTGGAAAAGTATAGGGGGGAAAATGTGACTTGCAACTCCTCGTTTCACACATCTTTGCACAGCAGAGATATAAATTCAAGCTCCTCTGAAGAATGGAAATACATCTGGTGGCCTCCTCCTAGTTCCTTTTTCTAATTTAGGGGGAAAAATGCCCACTTTGCAAATTATTATCTTTGGACATTATTACTCAGAAGAAACTTGCTTAGAAGTACCTGAGGCAGAGTGGTGTGGAGAAAGTCTGTTTCCCATTCAGTCTATCTCACTACCTTTCCCTCCTTTAGAAGCACCTAAGTTGCACCTCATTCCATGTTGAAGTACAGCATATCAATAAAATGACCTCAAATTTCTATCCAGCTCTTAGCATAATCCAGATCTTTCAACAGAGTAGTACTGCAAATAAAACAAAACCTAAATCCACAACAAAATCTGCTGTACTTCTTCTTTAATAGTGTGTGTGGGAGGGGTCACAAATCTAGAAAACAAATATTCTAACAGTAGCAGTTTGCCCAACTTTTCCCATACCTAATTCTGTTTTCTACTGGCACTCTGCTTTGGCCTCAGTGTTTGTCACTGAGGACGGGAAGAGCAATCAGAACTGCGTACAAAAGATATCTGTGCAGACTCCATTCTAAATGGACCTTTTTAAGAAGATGTCTTATTATTATTTTATTTTTAACAACTGTACATTTCCAGCAGTCTATCACTAACTTGAATATTATCTTGTTTTACAGGATTTTACTAGTTCTGTCGCTTAGCAGTAGGTTTTTCAGGAGATACACCTTTCATCAGGAATCCAGCACAGCAATTCCCTCATTACTGGAGCTTGTTCTGACTAGGGTAAAAAAAAAAAAAAAT
>VZTL01075112.1:0-89999 GCA_013400535.1 Scopus umbretta
AAAAAATCAGAAACCAACAGCAAATAGTTGAATCGTAAGTGGATCAGACTCCTAAGTTTCAATTAATTTTAAAATCATACAAAACATTATTATGTGACTAAGGCATAAGTAGTGTGTGAGGAAGGTTCTGAAACAGAACCATTGTAGTATCACTTTCCAAAATAATGTAAATTCAGCTTGGCCTAGAAGCAAGAATAATGAACATTTCAGCTGAAAAATATTTGATAAGTTAAAGATTTACTTGGTAGTTAATTACATGTTGGAACAGTTTCATTACACTATTAACTCTCATGGATTTTAATGATACAGAATTTCAAAGAATATTAGAAACCAAGAGACATTAGAGAAGAGATACTGAGAGAGTCTACTAGAAATTCATAGGAAATGAGAATGTAATTGGTGTTTGCTGTATGCCAGTCAATTGCTTAGGATAAAATTTCATAACATTCTATCTTAAAAGTCTGTTAGGTGCTTGCCTTTATTTTAAAAGTGTTTTGGAACCCCAGCTTTTGATAACTATATACCTTCAAACTTATCTCCACCTTAATTTTACCAGAGCTGGTAAATCAAGTTTTTCTAAATTTTTCTCATATATTACATCCCATCTTTTAATCATACTAGGAGCTCTTCTTTGCACCTATTCTAGCTTGAAGTAATTTCTTTTAAAAGCTCATGATCAGAATGGTAAATAGTTCAGTTGAGTTCATCCCAATGTAAATATAAATAAAGAATTTATTGCATCAGTATTATCCTAATATCCAGTCACATCATAATATTTAATGCTGAGTTGGAAAATATTAACTCTATTTTACAATGAAGGCACAGCAATGTCAAATGGCAGACCAGCTAAAGGGCACAAGCACTGAAATTACTCAGTCCATTACATCAGAAATTTTCAGTGCAATGCTTACTCTTTGGAGTGGAGTCCTGAACACTGGCTGAAATGTGTACATTGCCTTTACAGGGCAGAAACAACACCTCAGAGTAGGATTAAAAAACCCACACAGTATGGTACTGCCTAGACCTACCCTTTGGATCAGCCCTGAGGACAGGGTGAGTCTCAGATCCTGCCCCTGGGCATCTGTTATGACTGCAGAATTCTACTCAGAAGCCTCTTTAAAGACAGAGTATAGCTTTGGAGAAATGAGCTAATAGGACATAGATTCAAGAAAAGACAGGGGAAAATGGTGGTAGTAGCAGTGTAGTTATGGGGGTTAGAGACAGTTTTGAAGACTCAAAGGCCTAATTTTGAGCTCTGTCTTACTGAAAAAGGTCCAAACCTTTACTTCCCGCCTCCCAAGAGAGGCCACTCTCTTCCTTTCACTGGCATAGGGCAAATGTAAGATACATTTAGACAAAAAAATAACAGCAGGGGAATTTAAACTCTCTACCCTATGAACTGTATATTTAATTCTTTGCTACCAAGACTTGGATCTCTGAAATCCCAAGGTACAGTCTAAACACTGTATTTTATTCTGTTCTGTTGGGAATTTCAACTACAAACTATGTAGAACTCAGTGGGAGTCTTGAGCCAGGAAGACTGGGTTGGATTCTTACCTATAAACTGGACAGCATCAGAAGTAAGAAATTTAGGGGATTTTCAGCTGCTTTGAGTTAATGCAGTTCAATTTTGTCAATGAAACTTTAAATGTTCAACACGAATAGAGGAAGTAGCCTTTTTTTCTTAATAATATAAAGTGAAAGTTACAGGTGCCTTGGTCTTCTGAAATAAGACTTTCATCCTCAAGAAGAAGAGCAAGACAGGAGAGTTCCAGTAAGCTATTAGTGATCACACCTTTCACAAAAAAGCACTTCTAGCAGGAAACAATTCATTGTCCTTCACACAAAAATAGTGGCATTTGTAGCCACTGAAAATAGTCCAGTCAAAGGTCAGCTAGATCCTCAATGTTAAGAAATACCCATGTTCTTATGGGATAACTGTGATCTTTCAGTATGGAACATTACTTCAGCCTTGGTCCTGAATCTCTTTCAGTGTAATTTATCCCATCGTGAAAATGAAATTGTTGTATCAATAGCAATAAGCCACAAGTCTTGTTAATGATGACAGCCAAAAAGACATCAAGCCATAAATACTCAAAATAGCAAAACATTTTAGGAACAATAGAGAAAACAAAAAAATCCAGAAGCCTAGGTTTTTCCCAGAATTGACTAAGAATCTCAAGGCAATAGACAGTAGTGCAATGCACTAGATGGCTGATGATATTGCTTTTGAGCTGATAGTATTAAGGTAACATTTTATTTTTTCCAACACACTGCAGTGGGTATATTTTCCCCATTTGTCTCATTAACTTTTCAAGGTCTTTGATTTTTATGCAGGTAGAATGAAGTCCTTGTGTTGAGTTCAAGTAGGAGCTGATAGAGCAGTATCAGTGAAAAGGTACTTTAAAGGTACTGTCCCTTATACAACAGTAGAATTGCACAAGATATTAAAGAGCGGTTTTCAGCAAGCAGTCCTGCAGGCTGCAGCCATTACTTGCAGATTTCACAGACTGTATTTGAAATACATGGATCTGACCACCCAACACGAAAGGCTAAAATCTGTGCTATCTTATTTTAAGCAAATTCAATAAAGTGAAATATTAACATTAAAGACTAAATCCACAAGTTGATTACAAAAGAAACACTTCCAATGAAATTTAATTTATAAAGATTTCTGGGAAACAAATAAGATCATTTCAAAGTGGTAAACTTCACTATTGTTATATTCTTTTGCTAATTGCTTTTGCTTTGTTTTAGATTGCATTGATTTTTCAATTTCAATTAGTATCCTGAGCAAGGTGTGAACTCAGACAGCCTCATTATTCTGTTTCTTTGCTCCAACAAGAACATTTCTACATTTTTATTTTGAGAATGCTGCTCAGATAAATTACTGGATTATTTAACTGAAAGGCTGCTGCTGAAAGTGATATTCTTTCCCCCAAGAAGAAACTGCACACATTTGTACACAAATTTTCAACATTTATATGCAATGAACAGTCTTAGTGGTAACAGGTAATTCAGACTTTGATCAAGAAAACTCTAAACCCTTTGCTGACATGAAAAATTTTTAGATTTAATAGTGATGATGGGAGACCACAGCTCATGGTTTTAAGATGTATTAAGACATAATCTAACACAAGCTTTGCAGCAATCCAGCAGCAACCATGTCCTACTAGGCTTCCAGTTTTACCACATCAAATCCATTCAGCCCTCAAATGAACAAGTATTCCTTCAATGTTACTTTATAATACAGTACACTGTACTTTAATGATCCCTCCTAAAAAAACACTGTTTGATACACTAATTTGTATTCTAATACCTACTGCCAGATGGTGTTGATCTCAGATATTGAGTAGTGACTTCTGAAACATGCATTCAAGAGTAACACCTCAAATAAGTAAACAATCCATTTTCATATCCAGACATTTTATCATGTAAACAAAAGATACTTTCACCAAAATAATCTGCAATTCACATACAGAACACATGCAAACAAACATGTACTGATACGAGATTTTGCTGAGGCCAAGGCAAGAGCGAATGAGTGCCTCCAGTCAAACTGCACTTCTTGATTTATCTAGAAACCTTTGGCCTGGAACTTGAGAAGAAGATGGAACAATTTTGATTCTGATAACATTCTTCCTGTGACCTATGTCTTCTGCTAAGTAATTACAGCGACCTTGACAAATATGAGTCAAGCAGTGTTTCCATGCCAACCTATGTCCTTCTCTTTTCAAATATTCTACTGATACCAGAAACATGGAGTTTGGAATATACTTCCCACCAGTCAAACTACTGTAGGGTTTCTTTTGACCTCAAAATTATGTTAAATGCTAAGGATTTCACTTCATATGATCAAGTATAAATATTAATAATAAATGTATTACCACTTCTCATACAAATTTTTCTGAGGCAGAATAGCATGAAGTAGCAAATTATGTGATCAACATTGCTGATATTCAGTAATAAAACAACCATTCATGTTTACTGATATTCCGATGGGAAAAAAAAAATCATTTTTCTGGTCAAAACATATCAATACTAAATAAATGGTATACCAGAAATTTGTATTCAGATGATCTTTATCCAGACGAAAAATGAGCGAAAAATGAAAAACAAATGTGAAGTTTACAACAGTTGTTCTAAATTTCTGGATTAAATTTTGCCAGTATAGCCTTGTAGCCCTGTGAATATGGTATTGCCATTCCTTGTGACATGCCACTAGCTCTGTGTTAAGCTAACAACTCAGGCCTTGGGACGTGTCAGGCTTTTTTTTGGACTTGTCTGGGCCTGCATGGAGACTTGGTTTAGCATGTTTGTCTGTGGAAAAATGACTATGAAAAACATGACTTTTACCTACTTCGTTTTAGCTTTCGCTTAGCTTTATATTATTGCATGGTTTAGTGCTTATTGTCACATATATGTATGTTTCTGAAACAAATATCTAGTAATAAAGAACAGTTACTCTGTGCAGACTAAACTATCTATGATCCTAGAACAAAATGCCACAAACAGGAGAACAGGCATGGGATGACAGCAGTAGCCTTGAAAGTACAATCACAGGATAATTTTAGAGACTTCAGGGTTATAAGCAACTCGATTCAACAGTCAATTAATCAAAAAATGCAAGCAGACAAAACCAGTTTTAGAAATAAGAAAGAGGAAACAAACAAGTGTCCAACCATAAAACCGTAAAACCAACCATACCTAGTAAATGTGGATGTGACGTGGAATTCCATACCAATGCAGAAATAACGAGATATAGAGCCTATTAGTTAGTTAAATGACCCTGTGCAGAACCCACAGTAACAAGGAAGAAAGCATCAGCATCATAGCTCTCCCAACAATGGTCACAGGCTGCTAATGATTTTCTATAGCCTGTGCCCACTCCACAAGTGAAGCTGTTGACCTTAGGACCTAGAGGTAAAGTGGTTGGTACTGGAATGTTTGTGTGTATTAATTTTAACTGTATATAATTTCATCATAACTCAAATAATTATATTTTTAGAGTGTTAAGACTTCGATTAGGCTAATAATAACATTTTGGCTTTGCACATAAAATATGTTTCCTTTTTCCCATTACAAGATTCTGCATGTGAAATTGATGGAGAACTCATGCAACAGATTCCATTACTTGGATGCAGCAAATAGGTAACACTACCAAAGGCTTTTTTTTATTTAAAAATCCTTTTGGATAGGCAGAAACTTCCAACTTTATACAACATGTAGTATAATGCAGGCCTAACCCTCATTTCTAGTCTTTTCCTGCTTTTTTCTAATATATTAACACTCAAGAATTAAGTACTGTAGAATTATAGTAGAATAACCTGCATGAGCTGTTTTGGAAAAACGTTACTTCCCACAGCTGCATTGGCAGTGCTCTAACCAGCATTACCAATAGTAAAAAGATAGAGGAGAAATTTGAAAAGACTTTTTCTACAGTCTTAAAAATAGATCATTCTGGATTAGGTATTCACCAATACATGTAAATAAATCAGTTTGATTTTCAGACAGGCTTTAAGGGAAATGAGATTAACATAATGCCAAAATAATTCATTTATTCACAAGAAGACGCAATTATCATACAATCAGCATTCAAGAATCCAAATAAATCAGCATCTCCATATTTGTACCTAAACAAAGAAATCAATCCGCCGATGATAGAAGATTCAAATTCAATTAATTTATTATAGAACAAAGGATATCATTTTGACAATTTGAAAATCAGGTACAAGGAAAGCAACAGAACTAATAATGAATCTAATGCATGCTTTGATTCCTTTAGATAGAAATTGCATTATATAAGCCAAACAAAACTAAATGACAGGTTGCTCTAGACACTGTGAAACCACGGGAAGCCTGCTTTCACATAGAGTCCCATCTTGTGATAAGATTTTTTGATTTCTAACGAGTTCTAAAAAAAGCTTTTCTGCATTGTTGTAGCATAGCAGTACGGGAGTTGGAGCACCATTGGTTCATAGCAGCCCTCTCCCATGTAGCCTCTCTGGTGATACACAAACCTAGCTGATACTACAAACTTTCTGTAACCTACATGACTAACATGTTCTCTCTTCTCTACCTAACTGCTGATATTCACTAAACCTGTAGGAATCTAACATATTTAAGACTGCAGACACTCTTGTGATATTCCTCTGTGGACTAAAATGTGAGGGGTCATTGCAGAAACACACCCATGTACAAATAAAATGATCAATCAAATATAATTTCCTTAGAAAAATGAGGCTGTAAAATAGGTAAACAGTTACAGGTTTTGGCTGCTTTGGTTACATTTGGTAAAGGTGAATATGAGTGAAAAATATTTGATAAATTTTCATTCTTTTTCATTTTTCTTCATTCTTTTCAGAGAGAAAAAAACTGCACAAAGGCTGTAGAGACTGTAATGAAACCTCTGTGAATGAGAATGGACAAATGAGCTACAATATAATCAAGGCAATCTGCAAATAGAACAGATATTTTACATATTTTCTTAAAGGCACTGGGAAGGTTTCAAAAGCCTAGTCCATGCCTGATATATTTTCTTGATGAGCTTGATTCAAAGTGTTCATATTCCCATAATGTAAAATACCTCCAGTTTCCATAATGTGAAATACCAGCTAAATTTAATGAGAGACTCTATTATAATTTCTGCCTTGCTAGATAATACCAAAGAAAGGGTCTACAGGATAAATTCCTTTGCAACTTCAACCTATGACTGGGGTAAGTAAAAGAAAAGGTAAGCTTCAGGCTTCAGTAAAAAATGGAATGGCTTTTCTGAGGCAATCAGAAAAGAATTTAATGAAAGATTAAAAATTACAAATATAGTTTCTAAAACAACCCAAAGACTGATTTTTGTGGAGATAACAAAAAACGTCAATGAAAAGCAATAATACAAAACAAAGCAGCTACTTCAATATCACCATGCACTCTTCTGAGAAGTACCTACCAACTGAAACCAATCACTGCCTTAGGAAATAATGCATCTAAATGTTGGCCATGGCCAACAGTCAAGAGAGGCATTTTTGCACATATTTTCTTAATCAGTTGTTGGCAAGTTTTATGTTTAATAAATAAATAACCAATAGGTTCTTATGGTTATCATTGCTTATTTCATGACAGTTATGAAAATGTTTTATTTTAGATTAATATCAAGTAAAATAAAATGGTTTTATAAACCCAGAAACTCTACAAATACCATTCCACGTAACTGAATTCTTCAGAACACTTAGAGCATTTTGGAATAAGATGTAAGGGAAGAATCCAGCCAGATTATTTGTTCCTTTCCTCCATGAAGCCTGGGAACTGATTGCTTCTTCAATTTCCACACTGCTCTTGGACTTATCAATGGGAGCAAGCTCTTACCTTGAGTATATGAGTGCTAAAGCTTTCCAGTCAAAATCAAAGCCTGAAGTTCATACAGGACACTAAATGGCAGAAAATATTCATTACAATCCAAGGAGATAATTATATTCAGATGAAAACTATTGCTTACAAAGATAGTTGCCGCCTTTACTCCTTTCCATCTCTGAATTCTTATAGTTTGCTTTCATTTGTGCAATCTAATTTGAGAACTATTCAATATAAAGACACGATACAGGGAAGCACAGGTGAGGATTTAAGATTTTTAAATGAATCTGTATACATTTAATAAGCAGAATGAATACATTATTGTGTACAGTATCCTAGTTTCCTCATCTACCATCTCCTCACGCAACTGAAGTGCTCTTGCCCTCACAAAAGCACCCAGTTACATTGCACAGTGTGCTGATAGTGGCTACTCTTTTGTAATGTAACACAATTGATTTTTGAAAGAATGCTAGAGCCTGATGTCAGATGCATTACAGTTTCCACTTTATTCTGGCTTTGTTTTTTTTCTAATGCTGAAATTTAATAGACAACATGTGTTCTGAGCATAGAAATTTCAGAAGAATCTGCAATACAGAAATCTGCATGGATTTCCCTGATATATTTCCTTAACTCATAGCAGATTTCAGTGCATATTTTAATTTACAAAGCTTTATGGAATAAGAAGTTGATACTATCAATTTCAATCTACCATTTCAAACAATAATTAGATTGCAATGTTAAGCAACTAAAACTTTCCCAAAAATATGTTTGAAAAATATTAACTGATGTTGCTAATTTCCTTATAGGCTCTGCCATTTTCAGTGTACTAGACTCTCGGAAGAAACAAACCCAAACCCATTTGGAAATGTTTAGCCAGTTTCAGTAATATGCTACGAATACAGGAAATGATGCAAAGTTGCATACCAGTGCCTGCATCTGAAGACACATTCTGAAAAATAAGCTATCTAGACACTTTCCAACTAACCACATCACAGGGCATTGAGCAGATGGAAGAAGATGAGGGTGAACAGCTACCTCTATCCCTCATTGTTTCACCTAATCCTAATATAAGGCTTTCCAGTTATATATATACTTACAATTTCAAAATTGAAAATTCAGTTTAAAAAAAAAAACAATTTGTACTACAAGCCTATTTGTGTTTCTCAGTGGCATTAGGCTCAAACAATGAGAAGAGCTGGGCCATGACCGACATACCTATTAAAGGCCTACTCTGACAACAGATAACTGGAAACTGTCATGATACTGTTACTTCATAACTAAATTTCAACTCACTCTTTCTTAATTAACTGAATTTAGCTGGTATGGAAATAGAGTCTCAAGTCTTGGGTACGTATTCATGATCCAAAGTACAAAACTCTGCCACTGTCCCACAACAATGCCTGTCAATACAAATTAATGATTATCAATATCTTTCATCTGATCTGGACATCCACAGGACCATTCAGAGAGATTCAGGTCATTTGAGTTTAACAAATAACTTAAAAACCTGTAGACACTGGGTATTATGATTTACTGAAATCCAGATAAGGACATTGGGAGAGTGATAGTTTGGGGCCTTGAGGTTTTACAGTCATCTAAGTATGTATTTTTACATATATTAAGTTTTTTCTTCAAATAAACTGCTCTTTAGTAAGTGTAAGCAGTAATTTCTTCTTTATATTTCTAGGATACAGATATCAGTTTACCTTACTCTACATGGCTGACTTTCTTCCATATTTCCATCCTTAATGATGTTTTCACCAAATGGCAAGAAGTATCTCTTTATTTTTCTCCCATTCGTGAGCTTTAAAAAATATATATAGCTATTTGAATTTTTTTTATCATAACATAAGCCAGTATTACGCAGTATGACAAAGCAATAACCTTAATCCATCTCCCAGAAGTAACAAACAGCACTTAAATACTGACAAACAGTATACATGGTAAGTAAGGTGTTACATAGCACAGCTCTAAGAAGAGATGCAATTGCTCACCACCCGCTGACCCGTGCCCAGCCCGGCCCCGAGCAGCGATCGCTGCCCCCCAGCCAACTCCCCCAGTTTCCATATGGAGCCTGATGCCGTATGGTATGGAATAGCCTTGTGGGCAGGTTGGGGCAGCTGTCCTGGCTGTGCCCCCTCCTGGCTCCTTGTGCCCCTGGCAGAGCATGGGGAGCTGGAAAGGCCTGGACTGGTGTAAGCACTACTGAGCAACACCTAAACCATCAGTGTGCTCTCAGCATTGGTCTCATACTAAGTCCAAACCACAGCACTATAGCAGCTACTATGAAGAAAATGAACTCTGAATTAAGCTGAAACCAGGACACCCAGTTAGTATACTTCCCATTTCATGCACATAGACTTTTCCCCACTCTACAAATAAAAGAGTTTACAGTACAATTGTATGAATTGCATGAATTGCATGATCATATATATGTAATGTATATTATTACATCATGAAGTACGGCCAATACTTCTCTCTCTACATCACTCTACATCACTGAACTAACTGGATCAACATCCCTAACAATTATATATCATATTTATTAGATGCACCTCTCACCACCTATGAAAATTGCATGTCTACCAGTCAAATGAGTGTTATACTATCGCACAACTACAGTCAGAATGTTTTAGAAGAATAGAAGACCAACTTAATCCAATTTAAAATAAAAAAGAAAGCAAGAAAAAAAGAACTGTTAGATGAGTCCTCCATATGCTTTTCTCTGACTGTTTGAGCTTGACTTTTTCTTAGTTTTCAGTAGCTAAGAAATCACCAGCATCAAGTCAAAAACTTGAGCATGTATGTACAAGGCAGGAGCCTAAGGAAGAACATGTGGTAGTCAAAAAGACTATCTATTCCCTTTTTATTTTTTAAATTTAAATACTACTGTTTATTTCTAGCAAATATTTTAATTTCTGTATAACTGCATAGCAATGGGAGCTTAAAATATTTCTTGTTTCAACAATAAAATAGAAATTATGATAATTACTGTAGTTTGTCATACTGTTCTCTGTAAAATAATTAGCATTTTCTGTTTTTAAGAGTCTGATATTTCCGTAGGAGCTTTCATGACATCTATGTATTTCTTTGGGACTGACTTGTGTTTTGAATATTATTAAAACACTTATTAATCAATCTGAAATGCTGAACTAATTTCAGTTAGTGCAAGACAGATTAAAAAAGCATTTTGCAGGCAACTGGGAGACAACTCTGGGCATGCATTTTTTTCAGCCAGCTGAGTCTGACACCAGGGTATTTTATTTTATTCTCCTGAGAGAAAAAGACCCAGCTGTGCTTCTCATTCAGCACTTTCTGCCAGATGATCCAAAAGAGTGGCAATTCCAGGGAGACAGGATGCTTGCCTTTTCCTTGACTATGAAGTGTTAAAGTTATACCATGTCTATTCCAGCACAAGGTGTATCTTGTTATTGCCACTTATTCATTATTTATTATTAAGAAACAATTGTACTATACTTTGAAAAGCAGTTATTAGAGAGTCAGAAAATTCCCATAATTTTGTTTGGTTTTCTCTCTATTTCTCTAGGCTAAATGGTAGGTAGAAATGTGCATGAGAAAGTCATAGATAGTTCAACTGGCTTCACCATCACACTACTGCTGAAAAAAAGACATAGACTCCATCCTTCCTCCATCTCCCTATTAAGAAAAAAAAAAATTAAAACCACCAGACACAAAGAACATAGGTTCCTTATTAATCATGAAAATATCCATATGAATTTGCAGTCTTTGTTTGGTGTCCTAGAAACAGGTGAGCTTGAGGCCCTTCTTTTCAAAATTTGAATCTATTTGAAACTAGTATTGCGCAGCTAAACTAGAGGGGCAAAAAATGTTTGGATAAAAACAAATAAAGAAAAAATCCTCATCAAATGAGGATTTTAAAAGGAGAGAAATTAAGTCTACTCAAAGTTTCCATCTGAACCTAAATGAAAAAAATTCCTTTTGAGCATGTGTTAGAAAAGAAAAGAAGGGACAAGATTCATAAAACTGGTACTGATGGCACATCTTTTCTATGAGCTTACCCCTTACAGCTATTTCCCAGACAGTAAGAGACTCAGCCTCAGTGCAGACCTCTGCCTGTACAGATCTGAGCTCACATTTACTATTTCTGGAGAAAGTGCCCTAGGTGGACTATTGAGGCATGCTTTTCTTACTATCTTATACAGATATTCCACCTTGTGTAAATCTTTAAGACTTAGAGAAGAGACTGATAGCTACATGCCCCATTTTCCCAGGTGAGTGTTCCACCAACCAAGTTAGTAACTTATTCTCTTTCTAGCCCAGAGATCATATAAATGTTTTATACAAATATATTTGCTGGCTCCAGCTATAAGAATTCAGAAAAATCAATTTGAAATTACTTAAAACTTCTTTAACTGGGTAGTGGAATATGCACACAAAAATCCACTCTCAACCTGGTTCAGAGTAGGGATTAGGACAAGGATTTTGATAGACAATGACCCTCTAGCTGTCTAAGAACTGAACTTAGGTCTCTCACATCTTGGGTGAGAGCTATTACTGCTGGTCTTCCAGGGAAAGAGAAAGAATCCTCTTTTTCTAATAACACTGTGTCTGAAACCCAAAAAGCAGCTTTCAGAAAGCTACTTTTCTAAACAATTTCAGAAATTGTTCACTGATTTTGGCTCATATATTTTTGAGACAGTGGAAAGATATACTCAAATTTGTAAGGTTTCTCCTCTGTTCTGGTTTGTTTGTCACTCTAAAGCTTCACAGTTTATCATAAGATACAGTACTGGGCAACTTCTCCTCATTTTCTTGTATTTTATTTTTTTCTGACTCTTCCTTTTCTTGCTTTTGATCTGCCTAGAATTTCTTCTGGAGGCCAAAATTAGCAGCTCAGATGTGTGCATTCAGGACTAAGTGCAACAAGTGCAGCATTCTACAAACCAACTGGAAGTGACAGGAATTAGTAAGTCAAACAAACTGCTACTTTATAAGCATTATTGGCCTACAAATTTAGGCATCCAGTGCCATATTAGATATCCTATAGTATCTCAGTCACAGGAACAGGGCTGGAAGATATGAAATAGGACATAGAAGAAAGCCATGCCTTTTTGGAGGAGGAGGTGGAGACCACTAGACAGCTGTATGAGGGTACTTGATTTGTTCCCTTTCTATCCTTATACCTCAGCCCTGACACCAAAGAATGTGTGTAAGAAAATAACCACTAGAAATATAACCGAGCAATACCTATTAAAAAGCAAGACAATTAAAACCAGATGGTTAAGCACCAAATTTTCAGCACAGTCCAAAATTCTAAACCATGTTCCAGAGGAATAAGAAAAATAAGTATCTGCATGTAGAACTTGGAAACACATGTTCACATTAATATTAAAGTAGCACATTTGGTGTGTGTACGTGTATTTATATAAACATATGATAGTGGGCATATTTCTCATAGCCTAGGTTTCTATGTTGATTATATGAATGGACTTGCACACTATTTTGACATTATGTAGTAAAACATTCTCTTACCTGCATTGGCTTTAGGAACCATATGGTTTCATTTACAGTCCAATGCAAATCTGTGAGTTCCATATGCACTATGTTTGTAAATATAATTTTCTATTTGGAGAACAAGTATACATTTGCAAAGTTTAAAGCAACATATCAGAGGCCTAGAATTTCATTATTTAGAACAGAACTGTGGTAGTTATAATCACAAAGAAAGCTTCTGGCCTTAATATTGACTATTGGCAGAGGTAGCTCTGTGAAAGTTATAGAAACCTTTACCGTGTATGTGGCTAGCAGTACTGTGTGTCACATAAAATGGAGATCTGAATAGCTGCATCTCTAGGCCATTGTCCTGGAAATGAGAGTTTTGACAGTACCAAAAAAACCTTTTGCTAAGACCATTTTTTTTTTTCTATCAATTTCCTTCAGCTCAATATGAAGCTAAGGTATAACATATGCTGTATGCATCATATGTTTGCCTGCATACCCATGCATATTGTCGCTTTGTGTTATTCCAGGGGTCTCTTGAGCACATGGGAAGCAGAGTTTCAGTGGTTTGGAAATTTATGCTTCAGTAAATGCATTGTCAATTTGGTGACCATCTGTAACTTACAGAATTTTATTTTATGCTGTGGCAATGAATAAAGTAGATTTTAGATTTCAGAACAGACCAAAAAACATCCTAGAAGCCCTATATTTCATGGGGTTTATAAAACCCAAGTATTAATTCATCATCAAGACAACCCTTCCATGAGTTCTTTTCCTTGAAGTAAGCATATCCAACACAGTTCCTACACCACAAATATTAACATTTGCAGACCAACACAAAGAGTAAGAGAAAGCAAACCTTCTAGGAGCATCAGGATGAAGCATGTCTTTGTATTACACTCTGGAGAAAATAAAATTTTCAGTGGTGGTCAGTTAGTAGACAGAGATACATGCTAACTGAATTCTTTCCTCCGAATGCAGATAAAATGTGCGTATATACATGAACAATACATATGATAAACAATTAAGTCACAGGGAATTTCAGCTTTAAAAGGAAAACTTTAAAAGAGTGATTAGGGATGAGTGAAAACAATATTTTTCAGCTGAAAAAGCATTTCCAGTATTTTTTTATAGATATTCTATCCAGCATTCAAAACATACATATCCCTGAATAGCCACCATTCTTGATGGTTTACTGAAAACACTGAAATCTTACGCAAGCATGACCGCCTTACTCAGGGACAATTTAAGGCCTGACTTGTTTGCCATTATTTTCTTTATTAACTACAACAGCCACCCTCATTGTTTTACTAAAATAGGATTTAGAAGTAAAGAAAAAGATGCAGTTCACCTAATCCACTCCCAAAACAGCTCCACAACATTTTTCTTCCTTCCTGTTCGCTATAAACTGTGATGAGGAGCTTGTACAATATTAGTGAATTGCATTCGTTGTGCATCTGTCTAGGAGATACATTCATCCTCATAAGAAATGATTTTTCTAGAGGGAAACCCATTTTGTTTTCTGTGTGTTTCCTCTAATACTACAAAACATGGGAAACCCAGAAGTATGTGGTATTTCTTTAGCTACATTTGCAAAACCTAGAAAATGTCTTCTATTAAATAATTTCTGTTATCTTTCTTATTTGCTCTCTTATAGGCAGGATTTGAACACTAGCATTTGAGAGGGATGCTAATGAATTCCTAGAGGATTAAAATAAAACTACAGTAAACAGAGTTACATTTCAGTTACCTAGCTCTTATGCTTACATCTGTATGCAGAAAGATGACCTGCATTAATATAATTTCCCTCCTACTCCACAGGTTACTATGCTGATTTTAGGGGGGTTGTACTGCTTTTACTATAATGGCATTGCTAAAATGACACAATACAAAGCTGAAGAGATACTGGAAACACTAAGAAAAGAGCTCACATTGGAATTTAACAACAGTTGTCTTTTAGCATTTACACTGAACACAAACATTTTAGATTGTTTAATTTCTCACATCATCAGCTTGCGGGTCATATATATGTATTTATCTCTATCTATCTATATACACAAAAATACACTATGATTAATTATTTGTGCATCAACACAATTCAAAAAAGTTCAGCTGGCAAGGGATGAAATGCAAGTTAAACAATAATAATCAAAATAGCAGGAGGTCAGTGGAGGGAGGGGAGTCCCTTTTATAAGGTGTCTTTGCTATTGAGATGCTTAAATCTTGTTGTTGAAGTTCTATGCCTCTATTTGTTGATCTGGAAGAAAGGATGTTACTTATCTCGTGTGGGTATTCTGACAGCTACATGTGTCTTGAACAAACCATTCTACATTGCTTAAAGTTATTTAATAGAATAAAACATTCTACTGTAAAAAGTAAACTTTAAAGTACATATTACTCTTCAAAATCTGTTTCTATTCCTTGAGAGGATTTAGGGGGTTTTAGATTTCGTAGCATTGCTTATGTTAGAAAAAGACACTACTGTTGTAGTCAGAGTGTTTCTATTAATCTTCATGTCATAACCATAGGCACAGAAGAATAAACTGTTCAAAGAATTGAAGGGGAAATGGAACACTCTCAGGAGATGGTTTTTATGTTGTAACTTGTTTAGCTAAGATTGAAATAGAACACTGTATCTGGGTTGGTGGCATGTTCCTCAAATTTATAGCATTTATATATTTCTAAATGATACAATTGCTTTTAGCTGTTTTGAATACTACTGCTTAGAAATGTGGAAATTTTAACTGTTATTTGCTGCATCAAGACAATCTTATAAACTTTATTGCTCTACAGATAGGATCTTGTGAAAATTTGCTGTATCTTCTTGCTATGCGTATGGCACTTTAAAATGTTTTCTTCAGACAGACTTATTTTAATGAAGTCAGCTTAAGAATTTCTCACCTAGATAATGCTCATTTCTTTTTTTTGAACTTGAAAGTGCTTTGGCTCCGTACGTGTTACTTCAGTTCAGGAATTTGGTCTGTCTAACCATAATTGCCAGAAAATACTTTCTCCACAAAGTAAGCTCCTAAACTGGACATATACTGTTTCCTTTTATATCCTGGGGAACCACACTGTAACATAGGGTACAGCAAGAGAGATCTGGAAATTCATTTTAAAGTATTGCCACACACTCTGGATTGAAAAACTTCATTACTCAGATTAATCAATCAGACTGGCATTAGGCTCAAGTGTAGCTAAATAGCCTGTTAAGTATGATTTTTGCTGATGCTAGTAGATGGCAGAGGGCTTTGACCTGGCAGTGCAGAATCTCAGGGCTTATCTAAGCTTCCCTGGGCCCGAGCTGTGTTTAGCTTGTTTTAAGAACTGCCAGGCTGGTGGTCGAGTGGCTATGGCACAACCTGCTCTAGCTTAAGCACTGTAATGTCACATAAGATAAAGGCCTGACAAATATTGAATGCCAAACACTCAAAGTGTAAAATTTTGAAGCAAACTTAAGTTATATAAATGTTCGCCTTTCCCACAGAACTCTCTTATTCACTTAAAGGACAACTATTCACTGTATCTGCTAGGCACCAGATCCAATGTGTGACCTTGCCACTCTTGAATTTACACTATGCAAAATCTATATGCTCTATACCACATCTAAAATGATTAACATTTCCTCACGGTGACCATTTTTATAAGCATCCACACATTTTAGAAAAAAAAGATTGTTAGCCACATTGTCTATCAGGATGTAGCAACCAGATGATACAAAGTTCAGTTCTCTTTATCCAAGTGAAAAACCCCATTGAAACAAAAAAGGTTGCCACTTGTAGAAGGTATGGATGTGGATTAAGCAAACACTTGACTTTAAAGCCATCCTCATTTTTGTCAGTGTAATTATATGTCACATAACTAGGCCAGGTGTGCAATATTAACAAGTATGTGAACATTTGCATAAGAAAATTTGACTGTGGCATAAAGTCTAGACAGAATTTTAAGTGCTAAAGAGAAGTCTGTACTCCCTGGATTTTATTGCAAGGCTAGCTTCGTGTTATTGAACTACATTTCTGCATGGAAAATCCTAAGCAGTGGGAAATGGTGTTTTCTCTAGTTTATCCCTTATAATTGCTGCTGCCTTTGTAGTACAGTCTTCCATTCCTTAATGACTTTCAAAGTTGTCTCACGCGAAATTACCACAAGTATGCCAAAATAAAGACAAAACTGATCAAAAGGTTAATAGAACCAAAATTCTTGTAGAATATCAGTTTGTGTACATTCCAGAAAAACTGGGGAACTATTGCAAGTAACAGCAGAAATCTTGAGTACTGTATTAATAATGACAATTAAAATTGCTACTTAACTAATGAAATAATTAACAATGGCGTGTAAACTAGGTCTGTATAATGTTTATATTGTTGAACACACATAAAAGTTGTTGTAAACTGTTGAGAAAAATGTAAGATTGCTGAGAAAAAGGAATCAACCAGATTTTAGTGTGCTTTAACTGCAAGATCACAGTCTACAATAATTAACAAAAAAATGAATGTGTAACACTATTAGCTATTAATTTATAACACCATTATTAATAGTCAATGTCAATGCAATTAACTGTATTAACAATTAAAATGAGAAATCCCCATGCAACTCAAAAAAATTAGTATCGAATTAAACAATTTCTCCTTTCCAACTATTGTTTATATAATGCAAGAGAAACTACTGAAAGGAAAGAAGATAAAAGTGTACGCACCTTTCTAAATTTACAGTTTTAGAGTTAAGCTTATAGTACTGTACAACACAAAGAACTTCCAATAGTACATTTTAAATATCATATATGCTGCCATTCTGTCACATACAATATTGACATGTAGAAGAATATGTTATGAATTTCATTCACTGAAAAGGTAAGACTGTTGTAATAGCAGAGAGTAAAATCAAAGGTACTGAACGGCACATTCTTATATTAGGAATCAGCATATCTTACTAGCATTGACAGCACTGCTGAGACTTCTAAATTATTTAACATCTACAATCCACATGCCAAGCTTCAGTGGAAATTTCTGAGCTTTTGTAAGTAAATTCCTATCTTACCCAATCATGTTTTTTAGGTTTGATGTGCAATTTTTCAAAAAGGTATCTCTCCAGTGTGCTTGGTAACATTGTCCTCTTGTTTTCTTAAGAAAAAAATAGCAACTTACATTTGAAATTCATATCATAAATTCTTTAGTCTTCAGATTCACCACCTGTCTTATAACCATATTCTATCTTTAGAGTCTTTGGCTTTCATGAAGCTAGGAGATACTACAAGCAGATCTGTAAGGACCAACCATTTATTAATTTTAATAAAAGTTATCCTCATCCACAAGGCTCAGAAGTTTAATTAAAGTCAATGGAAAAAAATGCAGTAAGAAATCATAGTAAAATTTAATATTAAATCAGCCTAAAGCAATTCAAGAGAAACCAGAGGGGACTGATAAAATACCTGATTGATGGTGAAGGATACGATATTTCAAGGAGAGAGGATGTCATGCAATATTGTCCAGGCTCAAATGAAGGCAGAGTACATAGGTGCTGGATAACTCATTTACATGCAGAAATGCTGACAGAATAACTGGAATGGCTGAAATACTTGAGAAGACAAATCCTGACATAAATGATTTAAGGTCTTAGAGATGCAGTTCACACTGTTCCCTGCTCTGACTCTCATTTTTGCATACATACGCACACTAGCTTTAAACTATATAAAGTACCTAGCTCAGGAATGAGTGCCAATGTAGGCACAGCAACATGAAGTTATTACAGATCCCAGTACTCCCCCATGAGTTTGAATACACAGCTGGGTGACTAAGTTGCACTGAACTTTTTATCCTTTCACAACAACATTGACAACAGTGGCTAAGTAACTAGCCCATGCAGTCTCATTCTTCATCCTCCACGCCTTTCTGTCTATGTTTTTCACTGAGCACTTGCAAAAGACATTCTCATGATCTTGATTGGCTTGTCAAGTCTTCAAGTTCCTATTTCTCAGTTTTGATGACTAGATCTTTTCTATCATATTAAGAACAGTGCAAGAAGTGACTGAAGGACTGACAATCTTTCATTTTTTGAGGCACTCAAAAAATATTTTTTTCCTGTCTACAAGTTAATCATGTTTTATTCTTAGCCACTCTTTCTCGCATAGTTTCACAGATGAGAATTAAACTCTTTTGTCAAGGACATAAATACTCTAGCAACTTTTCTGTCAGCTTTGTTCAAACACCTTTCTTCTTGGGTTGAACTAACAGATTGTAATTTATCTGGTAGCATTAAAGTTCTAAAACCTTTTGTTAAAAATTTGCCACTGAGAACACAAAACCCCTGTCATTTAAGTTGCATAGAATCCCTGACTTTTTCCTGAGGCAATTCATAATCTAAATATAAGCAGTAGCTAGCATGTAAAATTCTTCAGTCAATATCAGGTGTGATTAAGAAGATATTTCTTAAACAGTGAAATAGAAAACTACAACATACACTGAAGTTTGACTGATGATAACCAAGAAATATTTTACATTCCTTGGAAAAAAAAGCTGAAACACAAATATTAATACTATCTAAGATTTCAGTGCAGCTAAATAATTCATAAAAGTTAATTGAATTTTGTTGGTTGGAAAAGGGATAAGATTGATTCAGCAATAAGACAGATGAGTTAATCCCCTACAGCCTCTGATATGGGGATTGCCGCCTTCTACGACCTTCTCCAATTTGTTCCCTAATAACATATAGGTAAGTCATTAAACGTTTTCTAGGTAATCCCTAACAGTTGCTGACCCCAGAATCTCCTTGCATATATCACAGGGGAGTGTACAAGTCACTACCAATTGAAATTGTTAATTTAGTACGTATTTAGTCCAGATGTACTTATTCAGAAGTACATGTTTTCCTGAACTCTCCAACCACCAAGAGCTAGTTAAATGTTTCCCTTATACATTTGTACATTAAAGTTATTTAGCATTGTCCACTTGAATATTAATTTATAATGTCTTTTACCCTACAATACAGCTGTCTTGCCCCCAAACATTCCAGATAATACAAAGTCAAATGCATATAAATTTCAGGAAATCTGAAGAACAACCAAATCAAATAAAGCTAAGTAAGCTGAGGGAAATCAAAACTCTCTCCCATCTGAAAACCTAAGTAAGAAGGTATAATGTTTGTTTCATTAATGTGAAAAATTTACCCCAATGTCAGTATCAGCCTACTGATTTTTGATATACAAGACTGGTAGGAAGTCAGAGAAATAGGATAGATATACATATGCCATAAATGAGTCTGAACTGCGTATGTTTAGATTTGTATATGTTTATGTGCAATTTGCCAGCTACACCTATGAATTGTTCTGTGAAGTTATGCATACCTATACATCTGGGAAGATAAACAGCTGATAGCTCCCAAAAGCAAGTGAAAGCATCAAAAGTAGATCTGGAAACATTGAAGAAAGAATCTCCCACTACTCAGACTATGACATACACATAGGTATATCAGCAACACAACAAAACTTTCCTATACGGTCTTAATACCCCTAATTAAATAAAAACCCTGATTTCCAGGAAGAAACTATGGAAGCAAGAGTTGTTGAGGGAAAACAGAAAATTACAGTCTGGAAACCATGATTATTAAAACTATCTCATCTACAGATTAAGGAAATTTATTCTGGTCCTCTCGTACTTAAATCCCCAAATCAAATCCTAAAATTGTAGTCACTCATTCACTTTGTGAAATACTGTAGCATGGTGAACACTCTAAACCCAGAATATTAAAAAGGTCAAAATAATATTAAATTCAGGGCTTTGAAAAATTAAAGAACAGTCTTTCAAAGCACTGACTAGCCTCAGCTCACAGAAAAAAACAGAGGAATTAAAGATATGTGGTGCTCTGCACTTGGAAGGATTGCACTCAAGGGGAATCCTGATACTACATGCTTGTAACAAATTTTAGTAAAAAGAGAAGTGGCTAAATATTAATTCATATCAGTTAAGATTACAAAAGCAACACGAAAGAGACTACTGTGAGAAACATCAATCCTCCTTCTGTGAAAATTATCGGCAGGAAAAATAGAACAGCATTAAATTAGACGTGCTGTGATTCCCACAATTCATTCAGAATCATTTAGTCTGTTTAGTAGGATTCCTACATGATCACTCAGAGAAAATACTAAGTATGTCTATCTATAAAGAAGTATGTTATTTCAATTTATTTAATAAACACTTCTCTAACACATGCAGACAGGCAAACACAAGCATGCATGCATCCCTTAGCTTGGCACGTTACTTAAGCGTTGAGACTCAACTCCTTGCAATTCTTTGATCCAACAACATCAAACCAAATTAGCTTGAAGAGTTCTAGTTAAATATGTTTTCAGAAAAGCAGCATAGGCTTCTTTATCCAGAATTTCTGAAAAAAATAAAATATTGAGCCCAACATGTTTATTTTATTATCATGCATTTATTATTGATAAGCTCTGCTCCAAGAATGATAGTGCCCCACAACTTTTTAACTATTCAGGTTTTTTTCTGGTTCCCACACACACGTTTTTGGTTATTTCCTGGCTTTTCAGTCATATAAGAAAAGGCATAATAATATAAGAATTAAATAAAGGCCATTAACTTTCATCAAAATGAACACTTGGCAAAAAGCCGTAAGTGAAAGCTGTTGGTTAACACCGTTTAGCATATACCAGTTAATCACTAGTGTTCTAGTGGAATTTGAGATTGATTTGCAAATGACTTACAAGTGGAAACAAAATAACCTAACACCATCCAACAATTAGGTTGCATAATTCAAGTAATTTTCTGAGACATCTGCTTTATACTCATTATACTACTAGATGAAATGCTCAGGCTTGGTGTTACATCTTAACATAGAAACTCCATAGGCTTCTTGAATAGAAGATGCCATTTGAAGGATGATAACCAAGGCAGAAACCTTTGAATCCTTTAAAAGAGTAGAAAATAGACTCTCAGGATTTTCTGAAAATCTCTCTATGTTCCTGAAAGGAACCTAGACTAGAGCCCAGAATGAAGCCATTTTTAACAACTCAGTTCCTGTTTTGGGCTTGTTAATGTTAAGACAAGAAAAATAATAGGGAGAAACAACACTCATAGAATATTTATTGATTGAGCATTTGTTTCAAGTACTCAGTTCTACAAAATACTGGAAATGGAGAAAGACCATTAGTCTGCACAAAGAAATGATACAATGTGAACTGAATTAACTTGCAGGATTTTGTATGAAATACGGGATCAATTCACTGACAAAATGATAATGGCTACATGGAGTTAATTCTTGGAAGTATTAAGTATCCACAATTGTAACTGATATCAGTAAAATATTCCTCACTAAACAGAGGCTCATCAGTCTCCTGGTTGGCTTTAACATTGTGCTGTATTGTTATATTCCATTATTTTTCCTCACAAAAACAAAAATCCACATTTGTTTTGTTTTAGTTTCTGCTGTGATTAGAAGAAAAGGGGTTTGGGTCTGGCTGCCTTTCTGAGAAAAAGTATCAAGCTATCATCGTTAACATGGAGCATTCACCATTTACTTCGAAGGCTTCAGTATTTTCCACTCTCTCTCATATTGCTACATGTTCATGACAATTTATTTAGACCTGTGCATCCACATCTGGAGATCTCATTTTTCAAAGTCTGATAACAAGCCCCAACTTTTACCATCTACATCATCTAAAGCTTCTTTTCCCTGACTGTCATGATAAGGCATTAAGTACACACACAGTAAACACAACTTTTTCAGATGAATGCATAAATATAGCTCCCCGTATCTAATAATGCAGCCAAAAGTATCAGATAACTTTACTAATGCAATAAGTGTTTTTACCACTCCATCATGTTTTTGTAATGCCCTGTTAGTTTCTCAGATTTTTTTTTTTTTGATCGGGTCTCTGTCTTCCACTGCAAGATCATTTCGACAATTGAGAGAACAGATCAATTTCCTATTAAATGTTCAGGAAACAGAGACCCAACATGAACGTGTGAGGCTTATTCTATGAAAGAGCTAGAAAACAAACAAAACATAAGCTTGTAGAACCAGTTGTTCATCATTTCACATTTCTACAATACTTGCCTATAAAAATCCACTACTACATTCACTACTTTAGAACAGTTTAGGTACCAGTTTTTCTTTTACCCTTTCTGCAAGTTACAACCCTTTTTTAATTAAAATCTTACAATTTTAGAAGGCCTTTAATGAATTCTTTACACATGCATAAATAGTTATCTTATTCCCAAGTATTGACTTTTTCCAGTGACTACCTGTTTTGGGTTTTTTTTTTCATACTTCATATGTCTTGCATATGAATTTTCATTGTCCAGCATATAGGAAAACAGCTAAGGCAGGTTTGCTATCTTTGAAAAGATATGACTGCTATTTTCTTACTAATTTGTTTTTAATATTCTATTGCATAAGTTCTCAAGCATGTACCACTTTTCTCCCTTCAGTAAGTTTCAAAGCTATTCATTATCCTTAATGTCTAGCATTTTTTTATTTAAAGTGGAATAGGATATAGAAAAGGATCAGCAATACAACACATCCTATAACACTAAGTCTACAGTGATATTTGGAAACTTTCAGAACATGGAATAATGTTGTTTTGTAGGTTCTAAATTTATTACTCAATTTCCCTTATCAGATATGCTTGAATATATTGTGCAGAATCACAATATATTTTAACTACCATTCTAAAAATAAAAAAAAAAGGAAAGCAATTTACGATTTATTTTTTTCCATGTGCCAGTTGTCACCAGCAATAAAACATGACATGAGCTGAAACCTTTGTGCAGTGCCACTGTATACCTTTGTTGTGGTTTAACCCCAGTCAGCAACCAAGCACCACACAGCCACTCGCTCACCCTCCCCCCGCCCCAGAGGGATGGGGAGAGAACCGAAAAAAACCCTAAAACCCGTGGGTTGAGATAAAGACAGTTTAATAGGACAGAAGAGAAAGATAAAATAGTAATAATAGCAATGATAAAAGAATCTACAAAGCAAGTGATGCCCAATGCAATTGCTCCCCACCCGCTGACCCATGCCCAGCCCGGCCCCGAGCAGCGATCGCTGCCCCCCAGCCTACTCCCCCCAGTTTCCATATGGAGCCTGATGCCGTATGGTATGGAATAGCCCTGTGGGCAGGTTGGGGCAGCTGTCCTGGCTGTGCCCCCTCCCGGCTCCTGGTGCCCCTGGCAGAGCATGGGCAGCTGGAAAGGCCTGGACTGGTGTAAACACTGCTGAGCAACACCTAAACCATCAGTGTGCTCTCAGCGTTGGTCTCATACTAAGTCCAAACCACAGCACTACAGCAGCTGCTAGGAGGGAAATGAACTCCGAATTAAGCTGAAACCAGGACCACCTTTGACTTGTACAATTAAAAGCAATAAAAGTTGGGGAACAGTCTTTTAGATTAATAAATAGAAAACCTTTTATTTCATCTCTGTTGATTCTCCAGTACTAAAGAAGATGAAAAAAACCCAAGCAGAAATATAATGGGAAAGCAAGAAATAATCCAGTGAAAGCCTACTTGGTGGCCATTCCACAGTTCCTATAAAGTCTAAAGAACCTATTGATTACAGAAAATTACCAAAAACATGTATAGAGCCTTGAGATCTATGCAGTTTATATGCTCTTATCTACTGCAACCACCCATCTGTATTAAGATCTTTGCAGTAGATAAAAAGTACCTAAAAGTTGCTCTAGAAATATGTATTTGCATATTAAGTGGAAGGATCTGGATGGCTTTTTCTCCCAAAGGAACAGACGCTCTAGTTATAGGGAGCTGCCATTACTACTTATGCTACATAGAAAATAGATACCAGCTGGGAAAAAAGGGGGGAAAAAAAAAAAAGGTTTCACTGTTTCTATCAAATAGCTGTAAGAGACTTTGGTAGGTCAGTAAAAACCTCTCTTTAGAAGGCTTTTGAAAGGGCAGAACCACCAATTTACTGGTATGAAGATGGAACTCGATATAGTGGTAAGAACTCTGATCATTCACATGGAAGTCATTTCTATTTCAAAAATTATGGCCAGAATCAAGCAATTAATATCTCCGATTACATATTCTTACCAAGGAAGAGTTAAATCTTATTAGATATATGTTTCACTCATCTACTGCTTTTAAATCACAGTAGAGCTAGTACACAAAACAAAGACTTCAGACTGTTTCCAAGGTGATAAATCAAGAAGCAGTATTACATGTGGCAATAAGTTCACATTGCAGTTATTTAAGCCTTAAAATTGTCTTTGCTAGAGGATCTGCAAACCCCTTCCCCCTCACGTCTCATTCCCCCTGCCCCCCCGCCCCCCCTTTTTTTTTTTAAATGAAGGATTATCCAGGATAAGGAAATGCAGGTAGATATTTGTACTGGCAAGACTAGCACAGACACCTAAATAAAAGCAAAACTTTCAGGAGAAACTACCCTCTGTCATGCAATGCTAAAACCTTCCAAAATTACAGCAGGCTCCTGCCTTGGGGTTGAAGTTTTTGTGGTCTTCCCATCAGGTAGATTCTCAGGAGGTTATATCAAATTTCAGTGCTAGCCTAGTTTTCCTCAAAAGGCAGCACCTAGCATTTTCAGACCATTTTTATTGACATCTCTGCAAAGGTTATGATTAGAATAACCAACAGATGTACACAGGTTATATTAGTTAGATACAGATTTCTACATTGTCAGATATAATATCTACGAATATATCACACACCTTAACACAAGGTATATCTGTATTCTAGTTCTCATCTGAAGTTATGTGTAGCTCACACCTGTAATAACCAAATGTTACATTCTTTTGGAATACAAAGGTTATATTCATAATGTATTTTATCAGGAGCATTTAATGGAGGACAGTACAATATATCAGGCCTTAAAATCACAGATGATTAAGTTTTGCATGATGATTCGTATATCTGATACTGACTCTGTGACCATTGTGCCCTACACAAAAAAGGCTCAGGTCCTCAGAAGTCAGGCTTCAGCCTGTACTGTTGCAAGGGGTTCTTGCTTTGCAAGTACATCTGACCTCACTGAATCTCATAAGGTTCCTGTCACCCATTCCTCCACCTTCCCTAGGTCCCTTTGAGCAGCAGCCCTGCTGTCAAGGAGGCAGAAGGTGGTGGACTCCTGACAAGAAGGGGTAGACCATCAGACACAGGTATGATGCCAGCATGCCACCATTGTCCACCGTTCAGTGAAACCTGCTCCCCCTTCCACGGATTGTGCATGCTTTAAGGAACTTACAGTTAACAACAAACACAGCATGATAGGGCCTCCAGGCCATCTTTGTACAGAACTATACAGCTATGGGCAGCAGCTGGCCTGAACCCAAGGACAGAAAAGAAGTCCAGGATTCTGAATCCTGAAACACTTCCCCTCTTCCCTGAGTTACCAGATGAGGTAAGGATTGTTATCACTGCTGTACGCAGGGTGTGACCTCAACATGCACTACCTCAAGGCTGTATCTGTTTAGCTATTGTCAGGGACCTGTTTATCTCTTTCCAGGATGGACTGCTCCTCTGCTGTCAATTGATCCAGTTTCAAAACCAGAAAAGTTCTCCCACTGAATGGGAAACAAGAACCTGTAGTTTTCTCATTATACTTCATCACAGCTTAATAGTATGAAGCTTTTCTATTTCATCAAATAATGCCATAGCCATCTAATGTATGTAAAAGAAAGAAAGCAGCATCTGAAAAACCAAAATGTCTTTGATTCTCTTTCCAGGATCATAAACTGTGTTTTTAAAATTCAGTCTTCAACCTTAAGCTTCATTTTTTTTTTCCCATGTTTTTACTTCCTAAAACAATAAACAACTGATTTTGGGAGCTTGGTCACGACAGACCAACATAAGCAGAGAAAATGAAAAGCTGAAAGCATAAACCACTTTTTTTCTTTTTTCTTTTAACTCAAAAGCCTCAAATACTTTTTTAGAGTGCTTTATTTTTTCTTTTCTGTTTGCTTATGTCCTGAGCAAATCTTTTTATGAGCACAAAGTGTTGTTTTTTAGTGGAAGTCTGGAGGGGTCTGCACAAGAACATTAAGCAGGGTTGTGACCCAAGAGACTAAGGCTTTGCTCCAATAATGAGATCATCAGATATACTCCCAGCAGTGTTGCAGATGCACTGTACAATAAAACAAAACTAACTACAGCATCAGGAAATGCAGATCTAGAACAACCATATACACAAAATGATTAGGGAACATAAGGCTAAAGAAACAAAGGCTGAAAAATGACTTTCCCTCCAAGGACTGAATGAATATTACAACTTCAAAAATGCAAACTGCATTAGTAATTTACATTACAAATATTATTTTAATATCTATGCAGTACAAAATACAGATTAAAGGCAAAAACGTAGCTTTCAAAATCCTGGAAGATTAGATTGGATATGATGGCCTATGAAATATCTTATTGAACTATATCATGAAGAAAATAGATGTACAGTTTTTAACAGACAGCACATATTAGTTTTACTCTTAATTAAGAAGTTAGCAGGCAGTTGGTAAATGCTGCTACACTTAATATTTCCACCATATGGAGATTTTCAGGGCTACAAATTGTCTCAAGGATTGAGAAAGGGCTGTCATTACAGTGAAATTTTACACTTTGAACATGAGAATTGCATTTATATATAGAATAATGTATTAGTGACAGCTCTTCTACACAGTAACCTGTTTGTGATCAGTTACTGGAACTTTGATTATCCCAAGCTGCATCCTGTTTAAGGGAAACTCCTTACCTGTGTCAACTCATCAATTATCACTTAATAAGAAGTTACTCCTGTTGAAATGTTCAGCATGGACAGAGATAAATTCAGGCATTAGCATAATGAAGTCTAATATCTCAATAAAGGGCATAAGTCAATAACTGCTATGAGTCATGCCCTATATTTAGCCAGTCCTTCAAAGTTTATAGGGGAGACATAGTCAAAATGTTTAAAAGGAGGGGGGAGGTGGTGTTTAAAAGATTTAGAACATGCAAGTGAAACGGAATAATTTAGGTTGCTTTAGATTTTGAAGCTGGGATCTGAATATTGCTATTTGCCATTTGCTAGCCAGTGCTTCTACTTTTGATTTTGTCTGAAAAAAGATTTCAATGTTCAATTACTCAAAACTCTCTTGCGCTGTATACTTTACTGTGCAACAGACAACCCTTGCCATTTAGTCTTGCATTTTACTTGTGTACATTTCTATAATCTATTTTATCTTTAGCCCAGATTTTTCAAGCTACTTTAATTAGTGTAGTTTAAGGAAGATTTATCTGTTCTTAAATTTATACCTGAACTGACTGCATCACAGGTCATCAAATACCAGTTATTCAGGCTTTTTTAAAAAGCTGTGATTTATGTTTTATATCATCTGATCTCAAAATGGTTACGGTTATGTTAGAAACACTAATATTTATTCATACACATAAATGGATACTAGTTTGATGCAAAGTGCTACCATATGAAATACAAGCAGTTAATGAAGATTGCTACTTTTTATGAATGAAAAAAAAAAGTCACATATATCCATACATTTAGTAACACTCTAGGAAAGTTAAAATTGACGTATCTATGTTGCTCTGCATAATAAAAGTTTACTCACCAAGCATAGGGAAAATTGAAAGAATGCAAAATCTAGCCTAGCCCCAAACCCAGCCATAATACTGGCTTGAACATACTCAAGTGTCCAGTACCTAGACTGAAACTAAGCATCAGTCAACAATCCCAACTGACATTATTACCAGCCCTTGAAATACAGGCCACTTAACATATAGAAATATATTCAATTAGCAAATGCTTCTTTTTCCTAATTTCTCACACATGCTGCAGCTGTAGTCTTGAGCATACAGACATGAGTTATTGCAACAAAAATTATGAAGGGGCCAATAACTTACACTCATGCCAGTCATCAGTCCTCTGGGGTTTGGAATGTCCAGCAGTGAACCAGCTACTGCTTGGTTAATTCAGCAATAAAAAAAGCTTTTCAGTTCATCTTCTCCCAAATCCTAACATCAGTAACACCCAGGTGACCACTTTTTAAACCAAAATTAAACAGCTCATAATCCTGCTAGCACTGGCATTCATTCTAGATCGCTGAATACAGCAATAAATTAACATGAAAGCCTTTATTACAAATTACTGTAGCCAACACTTCAAGGGAAGACAACCTGAAAATAAGAGTGTGTGATAGGAATATCTTTTTTACTCAGTAGCTGTGTGATCAAACCACTTTTGCCCGGCATATGTGGGACCTAGATTCAATTCTTCCTCTGAAAGGATTTGAACTTGGACCTTCTGCCTCCCAGGAAAACTCTCAAATCACCACCTTTTATTCTAGTCTTTGCTGGATGCTCCCAGTCTATCAAGTGGGTGCTTTATATAAAATGCTTTCACTAGAGCAGGAGCTAGAAGATCTCGGAAATCTTTTCACCACTGTGGTTATCTTAGCTATCAGGCCATCACATCATTTCTTCATTTTGCCTTTTTAAGCATTTTGTACAAAAACTGAACAGCTCAGCTGAAGGCACTGGGACATATGCTTCATTATACATATGTACAGGAAACATCCTTTTCCAAAATTTACTCCTAATTCAGCAGAATTAGCTGAAAAGTATGGACACAAATATAGATATAAATACCCACAAAAGTGTTCATTTTTCAGCACCTATAACTGAACTTTGATTTCAGCTTCAATGTTCAAATCATATATGTGTCTAGCCTTCAGCAGTCAACATCTAAAGCTTGTATCAAGATATCCAACTTGTGAATTTTGCACTATGACATTTGAGAAAAACATTATATCTCATACTTCTTGGAAAGTAAATGATTTATATTAACTCAGGTGTACAATAGTTATAAAGCACAGTCTACTGTTGTTAAGGAAATACTTTGGCTTCCTTGCTGATAAGATCATTCTACCCTTGCAGAATGTCAACAGCTAATCATATTCTTTCTCTGCCCTGATATTATACTGAGAAATTGACTTTGCCATCTGGCTTTCTAGAATTTTTATCAGGTCTTTTTAATTAGGTTCAAATCATTGATTTCCATTGTTCCCCAGCTTCTATCTTTTTCAGTACCGCTAAGACTGAATCCACTTCCAGTGCACTGCAGTGTTTTGAAGTGGAACCTAAAATGAATAGGATTTTCCCACAGGCTTTCACACCTTACATCTGCTGCCAAAGTCTTGTCATGCTTGTCTAGTAGTGCATATAATTCAATTTTTGTTTCAATTAAGATATGAAGATGACCGTTCTATTAAAAAAATAAAATCAAACAAGCTTAAAAACTCCAACTGAAAAATGGGTCCAAGGCTTAAAAATCAGAGACTTCTGCAAGAAGGCTGGAAGGTTAGGTTGCGAGAATTATGTTGAACATACTTAAATCAAAGTGGGTGTAAAGACTTCGCTAGGCCAGGCCATATTTCTACATTAGTTTGCTGCTTCTGTTCTGTTGTAATGCTAAAGGCACTCACATAGCACTTCAAGTTTAGAAAAAGTTTATTAACATCCAGACATTGCTGTATACTTCAGATACGGATACTGTAAACTTCAGCTTTCAGAGCAGAAGCTCCTGCAATACTATTTCCTTTAAACCTGGCACAAAACGATAATTAAACTATAGAGTCGTTTTGGTAATGTTAATCTATAATGAAGACATCATCCTTTGTAAGAAAAGTCTTTAGGAATTTGTTTTCATAAGAAAAATTGAAGACAAGTCACTAAATAAATTGAGTATCTTTAATTTGATTTCCAAAGTATGCAAAATCCACACCTGAACTTCCTCCAGAATTTAATAGGGGTGCTTGGATAGGGAACATAACCTCCTTAGTTTTGGTTTTAAAAAAACAACAAAGAAGCAAATGCGCACCCACACCAACTTGATTTTACAATTTAGATGCTGAACACTGAGGGTTATGTTTTCTGGTCATTTAAATCATTAATTATATACAAATATCTATGCATTTTAAAAGTAAAATACAGCAAATCCTTCAGAAAGGAGACTGGACCCACAAATTTGGGGTCCACACAAGTTCTTCAAAGATTTCAGTCAGAATTACAAGATACACTAGTGCTACTCCAAATGTCACTGACAAGGCACTACACTCACATTTCAGGTCCAAATATATCCAAGCCTCCTAGGCTTGCTCTCACAGATGACCAAATAAACTTTTGGTATGAAAGCTGACAAGCTATATTTTGCTAGGTACTAGAGCAATATCGTTGCCGCAGGGCAGGTTCCTGCAAGGCAGTGTTTTAGTTTCCAGTTGAGAGTCGAAGGACCTATCAATGGAACAATATTCTTTCTCTCTGTCCCCTGCTTGAAGGAAGAGCAAAATATAATAGTGTTATATGTGCAATGATTTACTAGCATATGTCTTTCTCTTGATGCAGCAGATGCAAACAGAACTTTCAGGAGGGTCACATAAGTTAGTTCAGGTACTGGAGAGTACTTGGAAATTCAGCTAGCAAAATAGTTATCTACAGTACTTCTAGAATCAAACAGAAGCAACCTCTCCTTAAAGCAATTACAGCCCTTTTAAAAATTTTACTAACCACATATCCACTTACTAATGTATCAATAGCAGAGTTTACTTCAAAACAAAACAAAAGACCGACAGTGCAGTAAACTTAAGGCATAAGAATCAAAAGATGTTGATACTTTGCAATTAAAGACAGTCTAACCAGCACACGTCTATCTTTTAGTATGAAAGGGGAAGAAGAAGGTGCAGGGCAGCTTTCATAAATTTAAATTGTAAGAAGCTCTTCTACCTACTTGAGTTGTATACTCTGGACACTTTGATTGGGACATATTTGCCTGGAGATTAGAGCAAGCAATGCGTAACGAAAAATCAGCAAATCAGATGAGTACACCAGGTATGGCATGTCTCTTAAGTAGGCCTGTTGGTATAGTGCCAGGTCTGCTGGAAAATCCCAATGTATTTACTTCCATGAAATAGCACAAAATCATTGACTCATATTCAATTTGTGATCCAAAATATTCCCAAAATAATTTCCAGAAGAACTCCTACTGGACGATTCTTCATTTTGTATTCATGCAGTTCGTCATTACTGTCTATGCATAGGGCCTTTCTATGCTTTTTATTCTTTCAGATATTTACCTCTAGTTTATCAAGAATTAAATATTGCCTTCTATCCTGACTGCAACCCTTCTTAGATTACTGTTGTCCAAAATCTGACAAGTACATTATCTTTTCCATCATCCTGATCATTACCTAACAAATGTAGTAGAAACAGATCATAGGTCAGATTCCTAAGGAAACTTGCTTGATACAGCCTACCAAATGAAACTAAAGCACAGATAAGTGCTTTTTGAGTGCTCTTTTCTAACAATTTACACATTAACCTTGGGTTAATTTCCCTAGCTTACTCAGGAGAATGTTATAGAAGTCTCAAAAGATTTTTTAAAAATCAGGATATGCATCTACTGCTTCTCTTCTAGCTCAAGGCTTGTTATCCTGCCATAGAAGAAAATTAAATTGGCTTTATAAGATTTGTTCTAGACAAACCCATGTTGACAGTTTATTGTTATCTTGTAAGTGCTCACAAGTAATATGTTTGGTTTACTGCTTTTCCTGAAAATGAAATTAAGCTGCCTCACCTGTAATTCTGTTCCTCTTATGTTTTCAAAAATATCATGGATGCCACTTTCAGTCTTTTACAGCCTTACCTATCCTCCAACATCTCTAAGATCATTGTTAATGGCTCTGAGATTGATTCAGCCTGTTGGATTAATTTAATGTGGTCCAACTAACTTGAAAACATGTATACTAACTCTTTTATGTTCTTCTATTTTAGCCTCTTTTGCCTTTTTGGCATTAAAATTAATTGCCTCATTCAAGTAATCACAGTTGGCCTTTTTAGTGAAGGAAAAACATATCAAACACTTGGAATGTCTTAGTCTTCTCATTCAGTAACTTTTCATTTTCACTGAGTAGAGACAAAAAAAAAATGTTTTTTCCTTAGTGGTAGCAGACAGAAATAATCTCTGAACACTTTTACTTAGCTGCATCTCATTTTGTACACTCACCTTTCACCCTCAATAACCTTAGTTCTTGTTACTTCGTTTTTAAGACAACAACTCATGAGTTATCCAAATTGGACTCCTGCTACACATTCTGTCTCTCTCTCTTCTCCTCCCCCCATTAAAAGAATTAAAAATAGTAATAATAATAATAGTAATTAAATAATAGTAATAACTGTTGTTTCTTTGGCATCTCTTTAACCTTATTTCACCTAGTCTAGGTTCACATGATGTACAACCCATCATTTACCTAAGTTTATTGAAATCTATTATTTCATTTAATTATCTTCCCTTCTTTCCTAAAGATAGTAAATTCTTTTATTTCATGATACATCTTCCAAAGTTGCATTCCACCAGCACATTCTCAACAAATTCCTCCCTGTTAATTTCTCTCCTGTCTTGACTAGCCTTCCCTTTCTTTACTTCTCCAATTTCAGTAAGCAATTTTGATTATGCTTTTACCTAGGGTTTTTTCTTTTAAGAAAAAAAAAAAAAAAAAAAGCCCCAAACCAGTGAAAACCAATGTAGTTTGTATTCTAACTACATATGTTGTGGTAATTAAACTGAACTAACAAACCTGCAGTTTAATGAATGTTCACAAAAAGCCTCCAAAACCTGGGCTTCCCTATTTGGGGGCCTGTATTAGATGTGCACCATCAGAGTGATTTTACTCTTTTTACCACACATTTACAGACACTTAAACTCTGTCTGTGTTCTGGACATAAGAATAAGTCACTGTAATGGAATATCACCTTACTTGTTTTCTTTGGCAAGCAATACTCCTGTCATATTCAAATATTATTCAAGATTTATATCATGTGAACTATTCCTTCAAGTCTCCATATGACAATTACATCATCAGCTTGACCCTGTGCTAAGACCTTCAGTTCCTCTTCCTTATTGTATGCATTTCTCACGTTTCTTTCTTATGTCTTCCATAGGCATGCGGATACACAAGATGTTTGATAGAGCAATATTATCCTTCTGCTTGTTCCTTTTATGACACTATTATGAATAAACTTCTCTAATTTATAATCCCCATTCACTTAGTTCTTTTTACAGATACAAGTGTTATTCCTTGCTCTAGAGGTTGCTTAACCACTCAGAAATACTTCAGTGATTTTTTTTTTAAATTGATCAGAGACTTTTTTGAGGATTCATTGTTAAATGACTTTTACTCTACTTCATTCTGTGATAATACATTTGAAGCATATGCCATTTTCTATCCTGTGAGAAGTTACCTTGCCTTTTTTTTTTTTGTCCTAAGAGACAGCTATACTGAAAATATAACACTAGCTCAGCCAGAAGCCAGTTGCTTACATAACTAAAATGCAGGTTAAGTCCACATGTCAGACTTCATAAGTGATCTAGATTCATTAACTCAGGTATACAAGTACTGTGACAGGTTCATGCTTTTACCACAGAGGATGAAGAGTTCTACAGGAGGACTGCAGAATATTCTTGACATATTTTAGCTGTCTTTTATATACTGATAAAAGCATAGCCACTGCAACAGTTCATCTCTTCAGTTTCTTAAACAGGTTTTCCACCTTCCAGTGAATTTGCCTATATTTGAGTCAAATGGGTAATCTCAGCCAAACAAAAGCCCTCAAGTATTTTACACAGTTGAGAGCAATAACCCAAAGCACTTCTACAACCACTTTTCTTCAAGATGGTAGAATGAAGAGCCAGGCTCTTATCTGCTAAGAAGATTTCTTTGCTGTATGGAGATCAATAACGTGGAGATGGCTTCTCAGTTGTCCCTTTTAGTCCATTTTCAGTTTTCCTGCATTTATCATAGTTTACCTTCTTCCCAATTCAGTTTCCTTCATAGCTATCTTACTATCCAGTTACTCACAAGAACGAGAAATCTTCCCCCATGATATTTTAACTAACCCAATCAATTTCCTTTTGCCCTGCAGATTCACAACACCACTGAAGAACAATATTTTATTTACATATATAAAAGGAGGAAACTACTATTACCTCTCCCATGACTCCATGGCAATGAAAGTCAGAGAATCATTGTGTCCCTGCCATGAATCCAGTTTTCTAGAATTAAACAAGTGTACTTCCACTTTCTCTCCCCTGTGATGAAAACTATGCTGATGATAAAGAGGGAGAAAAACAACCCAAGAAGATAACTTGCATGGTCATTTTTTCTTGCACCATCCACAGTGAGGAGGGATGTTCACAGGTCAGGCTGTCCACAGGCCAGAACCCAGATCATCAGGGTCCATAGCAGGGCACAGGCATACCTGTAGCCCTGATATTAACACCTCACAGAAACTGCTAATCATGGGTTGATTGGAAACCACAATCCATTGTGCCAGGCTCCATACAAATACAACAGCTCTGCCCCAGAGACTATGGTATTAATTTTATGACAATATATTGAAAATTGATTATACACCATAGAATTAAGAGAATTAAAATCTTTCTGTAGATAATAAATAATACATTGTTCATTAATCAACCTCAGAGTTTTTCTAAAGATACTCAGTGTTTTCTGGTAATTTGTTAAAACCTTTCCTTTTTTTTTTTTTTAATCCACAGGTCTCAGGAAAAACAAAAAAACCACCTAACAACACAAAACAAAACAAAACAAAAACCACTAAGATCTCAATAACACCTATTATCTGTCTCTTAGCTTGACATATACCCACTTGCTGTGTTAAGTCTGCTTAACCCACATTGCCAAATAAACCCAAAAAACCTATTATCTAATGATGTGGATGCCTGGAAAAACTGTGTCCTCTGTGGTCACTTCTGGCAGCATGAATTGAACTTCAGCACGATGCGCTTTGCCAGAAGTCCTGCACTATAGCATCATTCCTTCATCCTGGCAAGTCTATGTTATAGTGTGTGGCAAGTAGAGGCATCCATATGCTGTTAACCTTTTCAGACCACTAACGAACAGATGGTCTCAGATTA
This sequence comes from Scopus umbretta, assembly GCA_013400535.1. NCBI lineage: Eukaryota > Metazoa > Chordata > Aves > Pelecaniformes > Scopidae > Scopus > Scopus umbretta. The sequence continues at coordinate 35,775 of VZTL01075112.1, forward strand.
GCTGTTGACGAGCTGTTAATGTAACTATCCATCAATGCCTTTAATTACAGTTTTCTTGTTTTCAAAACAGCCTACATTGGATTTTTTTTTTTTAAAGCAGAACATAAACTAAACTGTTCTGTAAACACAGAATAGACCTATAAACACAAATAGACCTAGATGGTGGTGTTCTTTCTCCCCCTGTGAAAACTCCATGTGAACATTCATCTGTATAAAATTATCAAACAGACACTGTAAATATAGGTGATCTTAATGCATGCCAAAGACTCCTTTGGACCACCTCTACTGAGGACATCATGTTAATCACCTGTTCTCAGAAACCATAAATTATGCATTATGCAAAAATTTCTATTACAAAAAATCTTCCTTCTTAGAAAATGTAATTAAAAAAACTTATCAACTTCTGCTTTGGGAAAGAATAGACATATTTCCATAAATACCTGATGGATAAAAAATTACCTCTGCCTTCACATAGTTACGGTATTGCTTTGGTAAACTCTCTTAGGATACTACAGTGAAAGCTATTTCATTTTTATTTTAATTACAGTGAACTACTTGTTAAATGAAAAAAAGTCTTGCACACATAACAGTTTCGTGTACCAAACCTTCTTCCTTCAGGAACTAGTTGATAGCCAATCTAATTTAATATAGTCCAAGCCATTTTATTAGCATGTTATCTGGGCAGGTTTTTCTGTCAGTCAGATGTGCATTTTCCAGAGATAAAGTGACATTGTTTCTCCTGTGTTGGATGCTATGCTGCTCCCAATTTTTGTGCAGGTAAAAGCAGGTGGAAAGATTAATCATGAAGTTCTGTTTTAATTTTTTACTACATTAATGCCACAAATCCAGATTTTTAAGATCTTACATGGGATTTTCTAACAAAGACAGTCGGGAATAAGCTATATATTAAAGCATAAAACAGAGTTACTGAAAATGCACACAGCTTTGGAAAGATTTACATATGTGAATAAACTAACTGAACCTATAGCTGTGGAACATTTTATTATTATCTGTAAGGTGTCATGGTTTAACCCCAGCCAGCAACTAAGCACTACGCAGCCATTTGCTCACTCCCCTCCTCCCCTGTGGGATGGGAGAGAGAATCGGAAGGGTAAGAGTAAGACAACTTGTGGGTTGAGATAAGAACAGTTTTAATAATTGAAATAATAATAATAATAATAATAATAATAATAATAATAATAATAATAATAATAATAATAGGAAACAACAAGAGGAGGAACAAAATGCAGGAAAAACAAGTGATGCAGCCACTCACCACCCGCTAACCTATGCCCAGGAATACAAATCTCAACAGAGTTTGGAAGTTTCAATACAGTATTATAGATATCTTACACTTAGATAGTAAGAGATACTAAATATTCCTTAGCTTTGGATACCTGTAAACTCCCATCCAGCACTACTGGAAAAATGACTCTCAACTAGAGGTGAGCTAACATATTTCTTCCTTCACACTTCTCCATTAAATTCTAGTAGAAGTGCAATGAATATATGGATTTGACACATGCCCCTCACCACCTGCAAACTAATTAAGCTTTTCCCAAGTTCTTTTTGGCAGAAATTCTTTTGCAACCAATTTAAAAATTTTGAAACTGCAATTCACTCACAGAACACCATCAACGTTTTACCTTTTTGCGAATGGCAGCCATCTGCAGATAGGCTAGAAGCACTAATACTCAGGCTGTCACGAACAGCTATGACTGTTTTGAATAACATTGATTTGGCTGTCAAAACAGGTAAAAGGGTCAGCATCTCAAGCTATACAGTTGTACTCTAGATAACATTCTACTTCTTACAGGAAAAAAATTAATGTCTACCTCTTAACATATCCAGCATGACTCACCTGTTATGTGCTGATATAAGCACATGACAAGAGACATGCTGTTTAATCCAATGTAAATGATTCAGACATAAAATAGTACCTGCAGAAAGACAACAACAATACGACTAACACACTGAATCTAAGTCTCTATAGTACCTTGAAATGTAAGTAGGTGTTATAGTCCTTTAGGGGACGGTGTTACAGCAAGTTTTACTAAATAACTACAGCTGAAGTCTGGAATGCAAGGTGAATTCTGAGCGTGGAGTAACAGCAGTGTAAACAATCTATGATTTAAGGCTGTTTAGCATCAATCTAATTGCCTGTTCCCTCAACAGATGAAGGGACAGTAGGATTAGAGTCAAAAGGGTGAAAAAAATTGTTTAGCATTAATAAAGGCAATGAAACCACAAGGAAGGAGGAAAGGAAGTAAGGAAACAGAATGGGGAAAACTAATCTGTGGTATTCCTCCTGAATTATTTGGAATGTCAAAATGGCAGGCAAACCTGTAGAAATTTTGCCTCAGGGTCTACTCTTAGCAGGGCTTAGTGGAAGTAGGAGTGGAAAAAAGTCATGCAAACAATGGCATAACAGTAGAAAACCTAAAACCCAGATTGTCTCTCTCTATATATGCATGTATGTTTGTATACATATATATATATGCGCATATAAGTATGTTCACACACATACATACTAATCATGTGCCAAAAAATCTTGAACAAAACATACAACTTTATTAAAATATGCCAATCAGTGCTAAGTGTGGCACAGAAGTACAAAAAACAGCAAAAGTTTAATAGGTATGTTGAACCCACTGCAAATATATACAGCCAAGACATGACCTGACAGACTGTATTAATAATGTATCAACCCATCCCAAGGTCTCTTTCTGTCATGGCCGCTGAACTTTTTCTTCAATGACTGCTCAAAATCAGTTGTAATTTATTCTGATGACTGTAACTTGCTCCACATTTTTTAGGCATTAAAGCTATTCTTTGATTAGTGATTATGGTGTATCTTCATCAGTTTTAAAATAGTATTTTAAGTGAGTGTTTACTGTGGTGGCTCTGACAGACAATAGTGCCTTCCATGTAAAGGTCATTGGCTCATCTCTGACCCCAGACAGTAAAGGCTCAAAGTCATTGCTGCCCAATGGCTATTTTGTACCCTGTATGAAGTGAATTGATGGGTTTGGTCCAGAGCTTTAGTGGATAAACATCCACATCACAAACTATCACCAGAATTGGCGTTACTAGTGTCATTCTCAGCAGAAGGTCAAGGAATGAGCTGGCATAGAGACAAAATTGTGTTCGCAAGCCAAGAAGGCAAGATAAAACCAGACTAACTAGATGGTCTAGGAAAAAAAACCACCCCTTTCCTACAGCTGTTTCAGAGGTGTCGGTCCAAGATTCTCAGCACACTAAACTCACTTTCAAAAAGAATATACTGCTGGGAGGATTTCGAAAACAACTAACTGTTGATAAACTGTGAGACTTATTGGCAGCTCTGAAATTTAAAGATCCAAGAAGCATATAATATTTGGACTGTTGCAATCTCCTCAACCAGTCTGTACTTTCTAAAATCAAATCAATTAGCAAAGGGAACAGCTGGACTTTCTGTTATACAGCCTTCTGCCAGCACAAGTTTAACCTTTGCTATGTAATGTCCAAATAATTGTACACATTCCAGTGATGCCATTTCCACTAAACTCTTTTTTAGGTATTTTTCTTTAGACTTTGTTTAGATGTTTTTGTTTAGAATCAGTGAAATTTGAGCTTACAAGATTTGTTGGGAACCATATGTATCCACTTTTTGAACAGCTGAGTGTTTTCTTCTGCTCCACTCTCTGCCTTTTGAGTGCCATGGGGAAAATTTCTCTCTCTCAGACCCTTTTAAAAGTTTTCTTGGCTTCCAAATGAAACTTGCAGTGTTTGCACCATATCCTTTCAGGAAAGATTGCCCTTTTCCTGTACTTATAGTAGCATTTGTGTAAAATAAACACTGCAGGTTTAAGAAAACATTTTGTTCTAGCATTTACTCATTGTGCGCAGCTCATCATGAGGTATGCAATTTCTCCCACATACATGATTTTGCACGCATTTTTTCTGGACAAATGTTCAAAGACTTACAATTATATATAGTGCTCCTATCCATTTATACAAATAAATTAATAAGTTTCTTGGGTTTTTTTAGAGCCAAATACTAGTGCTAAGTCAGTGGATAACTGGTGGTAGTGAGACCACACTGCTGATTTTTTACATTCTGTCAACTCAGGTCCCTTCTTTTAGAAGTTAATTCTGGACAAATGAGACCTCCTCCATTAAAAGCCTGTTTGACATAAGTGGAAACAAAAAACCAAGAAAGTTTAACAACGGATGACTACAGTTTAATACAAACTCTGCCTCTGGTGACAGTTCTGCTTGTAGGACAATGAGCTATGACGGAGCAGGAGGCTGCCCGAAGGAGGCTGTGACCCTATGGGAAGCCCACGCTCGAACAGGCTCCTGGCAGGACCTGTGGACCCGTGGAGACAGGAGCCCATGCTGGAGCAGGTTTGCTGGCAGGACTTGTGACCCCAGGAGGTCTGCTCCTGAAGGACTGCACCCTGTGGAAGGGACCCACACTGGAGCAGTTTGTGAAGAACTGCAGCCCATGGGAAGGACCCATGCTGGAGGAGTTCATGGAGGACTGTCTCCCATGGGAGGAAGCCCACGCTGGAGCAGGGGAAGAGTGTGAGAAGTCCTCCCCTGAGGAGGAAGGAGCGGCAGAGATGACGTGTGATGGACTGACCGCAGCCCCCATTCCCCGTCCCCCTGCACCCCTCGGGGGGAGGAGGGAGAGAAATCAGGAGTGGAGCTGGGTCCGGGAAGGTGGGAGGGGTGTTTTAAGGTTTGGTTTTATTTCTCATTACTCTACTCTGATTTGACTGGCAATAAACTAGTTTCCCCAAGTCGAGTCTGCTTTGCCCGTGACGGTAATTGCTGAGTGGTCTCTCCCTGCCTGTATCTCCAGCCTTGAGCTTTTTGTTATGTTTTCTCTCCCCTGTCCAGTTGAGAAGGGGAGTGGTAGAGCGGCTCTGGTGGGCACTCAGCATCCATCTGGGGTCAACCTCCTAAATATGGTTACAGATATGATAAAGGATCCACATAAAACACCTACTCCAAACTGTACAGAAATCTGTTTAAAAAAGTTGTTTATATCTGTTTAAAAGGTAGGCAGGAAAAGATACAACTTCCTCTTTATGCCACATGGCAGAAAAGTGAACGAAAACACAAACACACTATTTTTCAGGAGAAGGCACTGATCTCAAAGAGAAGAGTGAATTCCGGTATAAGACTGACAGAGCTCCAAAAGAGAAGTGAACTTACCAGCACGATCTGGGCTCCGTGACTGTCCCCCTGCCAAGGCGATGCCCTCCCCTCCCCTGCTGGGCCTCCCAGCTGCCACGAAACCTTCCCTGGATTCAAAATTTCCAAGTGCAATGGGCGCCCCTGCCCGAGCATTGCCGCTGCAGTGTAGACTCCAGCCACGGCGCTGAGCCACAGGTCACCTTCAGGACAGTTTCTTTAATAAACTAGATGACACCCCAGCCCTAAAACCACATGATTCCCTATGCATTTAGCACAACAAATAGACTCCAGGATTGTTCCCAGTGATCATAAATATCCTGCCAACCATATGCACTAATATTTAATAGAATTAATTAAAAAATTGCCTAGCTCTTCCATTCAAGTCATTACAGTCTATAAAAGAGAGCTATTCAGGTTGTTTACTGACTCTGACAGAAATACAAAGATAAATAGACATATTAAAATGTATAAACAAGCTCTCTTTTGTAGGCACTAAGTTTATTTTAACAGTGTCAATAAATGTCTGCTTATATGGGTTCAGCAGTAACTAATGTTCACCAGGAGGTACATTTTAGAAACAAGAACCAGGAAAAACCTCTATAAACACAAACGGGAAGATTAAATGTGGAGTGAAAATTAAATCTCTGAGGAATTTCCCTTGAATTTCTATAACTGAGTAATTCGGGAAAAGCACTAGTTTCAGTTTTGTCATAGGATAAAAATCCAGTTTGTAAAAAGATTAGAAATTCATGTTTAGGAAATATGAACAACAGTATTACTGCATTACTAAAATTTAATTTTAACATAGAATTTATAGGATGAGGACTGCTCTTTCTTAATCATGCTCACTGCCATGAAACAACTTCAGCAAAGTATATGATTATATAATTTTACTTTCCTGTTAAGAAATGAATTCTGAGTATTACAAATTGCTTGAGATATTATACATATATCTCATTTTAATAAATGCATATTTATATATATTTAAAATCATATTTTAGATAATTTTTTTTTTTCCCTTTCAGAGACTGACTGGAGACTTTATATGGGGATACAATAGGAGACTGATCTTCAGAGCCTATTTGCATTTCCATTTCACAAACTCTCATCTCTGCATTATTTTAGTGGCTGCCTTTGACATTATCTTCGTGCTGGAAGATAACTGCAAAAGAAAGAAAAGCGTTGGAATTGAAAGTTTTCCAGGGTGCTACCTATCTAATGACTCCTCAGTTGTCAGAACGCATCCAGCATCCCTCTGTTCTCCACAAAGCCAGTTCCCTTCTCATCACCAAGGAGGACTTAGGGCAACATGGGTAAGACATGCCAACTTAGTGGGAGGTGAAAGAGAAAATTAAAAAGGAAATATGCAAATAAAGACATTTTTTCATAGGTATCCTAAAATCATATCATTTGTTGATACTGATCTTTGATAGGAAGAAGCTGGGTTATATCTAAATCCGTAGTCATATAGCTCAATTAAGGTGAAAATGAATGAACCAGACCTCTTCATTGCCATCATTTCTTCTTAACAGGGATATTGTTCTCTCAGTCTCAGTGAAAATCTAGTTTTAACACTGGTGTTTAATTTATTGTCAAATTAAGCAGGCAAGATTTTCAAATAAGAAAAGGACAAAAAGCATATAATTTAAATCCAGCAGTTCTGTTCTCTTATTAAGATTGGTCTCTCTGAGCTTTAAAATAAAAGTCAGGGCATAATCAGACCTGACAACTAACATTATCTGACCTCTATATTTGTTTATGAATATATGACAGATTTATTTTAAAGAGATAGGCCAAGATGATTCAGATAAGTCACCCCAAATCAACGCCACACCATGATTAAATATTACTGATAAGTGTCAACTATTATGGTAACCCCACTAAGAAAAGGCAAAAATAAATTTATCCCTCTAAAGTACAACAGTTTGTGTTTTTAAAAAGTCTCATGCACAAGTGCAGAGGACAGACACTTGGAAATATGGATGTCACAGGACTCTTACAATATAATTCTGCTATGTGCTTCATTGCCACGGAAAATGCAGTAAGATTAACATTGACATGAGCATTACTAAAACTCTGATCACAACTATTCTCAGGAATCGTGTTAATTTTACATGCTAATGAGTAGATAAAGAGAATTAAGATCCCTGAGGTTGAGAAAGAAGTTGACTGAGGTATGAAATGCCCCTAAGACTGTAGTCAAATATGATTGTGGATGTGCTCTGTTTCTGTAAGCTGCCAGACACACTAACTTGCTTTCTGCTTGGGGTAGAGCTATTTCTTTTTTCTGTTATTGTTAGGGGGTTTATATGTAGAATGAAGACCACTGTGAAGAGTTGTTCTTATGAAGGCAATGCTTTATTTATATAAATAGCGCTTTCATTAGGGTACTGTGGTAAGGTGGTATAATTATAGGTGGGATAATTAACGTGGAACATGCAAATCTTTGCTTTCAGGAAATTCTTGATATAGGACACCAAGGAATATTGCCTGAGTATAGTAATACCTTGGTGCTTTCTTTTAATCCTCGTCACTGAAAAAGGAATTAATTCCTTCAGGTATTTCAAATCAAACTACAAATGCTGCAGTGAAAAAAAACCCAACAAACAAAGAGGAAAAAAATACAACAACAAGAAAAGCCAACTGGCAATCTATCTTGTTCCTTAAGCAGAAAAGAGAAACAAAGACTGCTACTACTTTTCCCTTTAATAAATGAAGTCTACTGATAAACTTATTGATAGACAGATATTCTGGCAACAGATTGTCAAAACGTGGCACCAGGCCACACAAGTAACCCACACTCACTTACAAGCTGTCTGCAAAGTTAATCTAAGAACCTGTAAAATATCCCAGGTTTGGAGTATAAATATCTTAGTGAAGAAGTAAATTCAGAACATTTAAAAAGTTATTATTTGCATTTTTAAACACACAGAGTTGTTAAATATGCAAAAACTTAAATTAAACTTCAGTGTTAAGACCTATCTATAATACAAGAAAATATGTATTCACAGCTTCCCAACCAGAAAATACAGTTACATATACAATAGCAAGTACAAATTTGCATGCTGCTTTTGGAGCAGTAATGGACACCCACCCCTCCCCATGCCAAATGTTGCAATGCTTGATATTAGTTTAATGGTTGAACTCCAGCTGGGATTTTTCAGGGGAAGATTTTGGACTGGTTACTTATTGCCGTACTAAAGATTTACCTAAATCTTTTCTGAGAGCTTGTTCCATCACCAGGTTCCACATTACGCGGCCACTACATGAGAAAAAGTTGGAAGCCTGTAACCATTTAAGAGTTCAGTTCTGTTCCTCCTAAATTCTTCCTCTGTTTCAGCAGTCATGAGAGAAAAGGGGAAGGCCCTTGTTCAGCAAACCACGTACTGCTACACCTGTAATTGCTTGTTGGTTACAGCAGCTGTTCAGTCATGTTACAACAGCAAGAAGAGGCAGCTTCTCAACGAATCTGTGGAGATACTCAAAACCTGACTAGACGCAATCCTGGGCAACCTGCTCTGTCTAACCCTGCTGGAGCAGGCATTTGAACTAGATGATCTTGAGAGGTCCCTCCCAACCTCGGCGATTCTGTAACTCTGTCATTCTCACATTTGAGAACGTTGTTTGCTTTCCAGGTATTTTACTTCCATTTAGGTTTATTACTAGGAAGCCTGAGGTGTAAAATGAAAGTTGCATGTAAGTAAACATGTCTCTTTCTCCACCCTCTTGTTTTCAGATCGCTGAGCACTAGAGCAAGTGGAAAAGAGGGTATGCAGTCACTGTGGAAAAGAACCAGCTAGCTTCTTCCTTATATCTCTAGATGGTATTTCTCTAGTTGGCTAGCTGTTCTTGATCCCTATTGGTATTCGCTGTATGATGTTGCCTCAAAAGTAGCACAAAGGCTCCATTTGAGAAACAGCTGCATTAGAAAAGACAACCTGACACAAAGAAACAGGAAAAAAACATTTTGCTTAGAAGAGCTTGGCCTCAAAAGAGGGACTGGGAAATACTTGCAATGAGGTGGGAATAACATACAAGGAGGGCAGCTGATAGGACAGAGATAAAAAAAGAGATGTATGTATATGCACTGCAGGATCCACATATTGCATCAAGAAATATACAGAATAATCTCCCATTTCTAAAATTCCCAGAGTTAATAGAAATGGACAAATATATAATGGAATAGGACATAAAATGTCCTAAGCAATGCATCTGTTCTATATTGAATTGAAATATGTCAATGTACAGGCTTACATATCCCTTAGGCCAAAGACCCTTTCAAATAGAATTTTTGGTAGCAAGCAACATTTGCCTAAAGCACCTGTCAAGCATCTGTTGAGAACTGAATCATGTGATTTCTAAGTATATATCATCTTGGGCTACTGTCAAGATCTGGTGGTGACCTGATGTTGAACACTGCAGCAAAAGTATATTCTAATTTTGTTCACGAAAAGCAGGAAAGAGATACTTTGCTTAGAAGACCTTGGCCATGAAGAAAGGAAAAAAAAAGCCAAACCCTAACTCAGAAGGTGGAGATAGACCTTCCAGACAGCATCTATGGCCCAGGAATTCTAACTTTTCATAGCACCACCTGGACTGAACAATGTTGTTCCTCTTCCACTGTATGTCTTCTTATCAGTATCAGCCAATTTCCCAGAGTAAGGCTACAATCTCTGTCTCGTGTAGTTTAATTTTTCTTCTGCAGCTTTAATCAGGCAGTGTTTTCCTGTTAGATATACTATAAGTGGTCCAAGCTGCCAGCTGCAGTATAGATAACTTCTTTCAGCAATGCAAAATTGTCTTGTTTTCCATGCTTTCCTTCCCTCCAACATTCAGGGGCATATTTGGCACAGAAAAGCCAACAGGTGTACTTTATTGTTAAAAAGGCATGAGGCATCAGTGCTTTGAAGACTTTAGTGTGATGGGTCTCCCAGCTGCAAATGATGACACTCACCTTATTATGCGAAGTGCCTATACAAAGCTATTATTGCTTGGCATCTATGCCCCAGTGAGGTGGTCCAAGCAATTAACAAGCACAATATCAGATGAAAATGGACATGACTGCAGACAGCCAATACTCCCTGCATTCTCATAAAGCTTTTTTTTTAATTTTTTTTTTTTTAAATCAAAGTCAGTTTTCCAAGTCAAAAGCATGAAACTCTCTATGTCTGTCTGAAGCTTACACATGTAGTGGCAAGGCACAATAAACCCCTACCTATTTTTATTATTTTCTGTGATATAGTAAATACAGAAATTCAACAGATTTGTAATGTCAGAAAAGAGGTATCATAAATACATATCTGTCTACAGAACTGAATGTTAAAAATTGAATGTACCTGTGTTTCAGATTAACAGACTTATAAGAATAACTAAAAATGTTGTCAGGACTTCTTGGACTGCACTACTGGACTTTACTTTTGCATTTGTAAAGGACATCCTTGCTAACTGTGATTATGAATGGCAAGAATTTCAGTGATCTTTTCCAACACCACAGTTATGCATATTCCAAAACTACTTCTTTCCAGTCCAATGGAGTTCCACAGTTAGAGAGGTCAAGTACTGAAGAACATGCCCACAAGGATTAGCTAAGCTGAGAAAGGAATCCTTTCTGCATTTTGCCTGATACTACTGTTTAGTTTTCACATTCCAAATCAAACATGCAAATGGAACATTCATTAGAATGGAATATACACAAAGACACCTTCTAGAATAATTTTAAAAAATCAAGAAAAAAATTAGACACTGTACAGAAGTGAAACAATTAAATTAGCAAGACGGATGCAAAGTGCAGTTTCATATCTGAGTCTAAGCAAGACATGCAGTATGGTATTTCTGCTCTGATACATCAATGTAAGTGTAATTTCACTGAGTTCAGTTTAAAAGCCTGGATTTCCACAGAAAATGTTTATGCATTTTCATCAATGTTTGCTTTGCTCAGGAAGACTTCTTATTATAAACAAAGAAAAAAATAGACAGTAGAAACTACTATGAGTAAAATTAGCTTTAGGAACCAAGACTAGGCTTAACAGAAATCAATTTTGTCATTTAAGCATACTTTTATTCCTTCTGGTAAAAAAAAAAAAAAAGGGGGGTATTACAAAAGAATCTAAAAATAGCTAATAATTGTTTAAAAAAATGTGCTCTTTTGATTTGCCAGGAGAACTTGTTTTTGAAAAGCAATTCTAAAGTATTTCCTCTCAGCTGTGCTTGCTTCAGTGATCTTATATGGAAAATGAAAAAATTTAAGACAAACTTGACACTTCTGTCAAAATGAACACATTCTGTGTTCCTCTGTTATATCTTTTGTATTTTGCACAGGTGGGAGTTGGGATCTACTGTATGAAAAGGAGACATGTTCTGCTGTACATTTATAAGATGTATTTCAAAAAATCTCCAGCGAATCCAACACTTCCAACAAAACTTATTTCTTTACTCTTCAGCAAAGTGGTTTTATTTCTGAATGTCAAGGCCAAACTCACCAGGCCTTTTAAAATAACCTGGAATATATACAAAATGTTATCTACATACACATATATGGCAGCTACACAACATGGACTGTTCTTTAAAAATTCTGGCAGGAAGGCACAGATGTATCTGAGAACAGCATGAGCTGTTTTACCATGCTTTATTGACAAAAATTAAAGCAGCTGCTTACCTTGGTTTTCTGACCAGGCCATTTGTAGCTGAAGGAAGAGGCATTCAGCTCTTGTCTTACAACTGGTCCCCATTTTCTTCAAATAAACTGCAACTAGCCACTTGGATTTCCTTGGGCAGTTCTAGCAAGTTCACACTGTAGTATAAAATTGAAGGTGACAACACTGCTGCACAGTGGTTTTCAATCTAAGAAACACCGACCATAACAACCCGTTAATCAATTAGTTCTAAGTCTCTGCATCTCTCTGTTGTTGTACGTGTGCTTTTGCAAAACTAACATTATTTCAATGCCATTGAACTTACTACATGTCACACGGCCTCTCAGAAAAAGAAGGTAGAAAAGAGAGACTGTCAGAACGGTCTGTATGATCCATTAACTACAATGGATCCAGCCCACTAGAGGAGTTCAAAAAAACTAGTGAAACCCAAATTACAGGAAAATTTTAGTACAATTTAGTACAAAAAATTTTTAGTACAAAAAATTTTTATACAACTATAGTAGAAGAAACCTGTGGCTGTATTGGCTATGGAACCCAATGGAAGATGTCATGAAAGAACTGAGCTGGCCAATGGAAGAAGCAAATTCAGTAAAACCAATGAGAGAGAGAAGAACTGCATCTTCCAGCCACTATTTTATTTAACAGGAGATATGTACTCTCTTCCAAATAGAAATACTTGCAAGTCATCGGTGCATTGAAAATATTTTTTCCACCAATATTACGATGAAAATTTTCACCAACTGTAATTTACTTTTAAAATTAATTATTTTATTTTAGCAAACTTCAAATTAATTTTATCATATGAACATATGATTTGTGTTATCTACTGCTTTAAAGTTGTTAATAAATGTGAATGTCTCTTTTTGGACTAACTCTCTCACCCTTGTGCCTACTTGTGCTGTTGAATCTGTGGGCATGCCCAAAACAAAATGTTACTAGAAACACAATACCAGCAAGCACTTCCTCCATACCGCACCCTTAAATATTGACAACACTTGATTGGCAGAAGTAGAAAGCAGCAATGAAATTCTCTGGTTGTGTAGGTGTTCATGAATGGGCATGCAGGTGTTTTGTGATGAGGCTGTGTCTGTAAGAAGGATAAGCATCCAGGGGCAGCAGACAGCACGCCTTCTACTGGCTGTGCATAACGAAAAGGTTTCACCATGTGCCTACAGCAGACAAAATCCTAAAGCCAGGTTTTGCCAGAAGATGTACTACTTCTCCATGCAGGAAAACCTTACTAACCTCATGCAAATCCAGAGGTCAAAACACTCATCCACTATTTCTAGTATGGTGTGAAAAGCATTACTTGCTACTCATCATTGCCAGTGCCTCACTTTTCAATCCCCAGCTCCAGAGATCTGTCTGACAGAAGCATTACCACTTCAGATGCTCCCTATCTGTCCAACTGGATGGCTTTCCTCTACCCTTGACCTAGAGTGCTCTATCCCTTCCTTTTCTGCCATTGACAGGAAAACATGAAACTTTTGTTAAAAATATCTCCTCTGAGCTGTATGTTTTCTGTCTTTCTTTACCAAGACTCACTTCCATCTTGACAGCCTTTAGGCACCAGATTCTCTGTGATAGATACTTCTCTCCTACCTGTGTCTCTCATTTCCCCTCATCACTCTTATTTGAATCTCCCTTCCCTCTCATAATAGGCCTGGTCATGATGCCTTGCCTTCTGTGCTTGGAAACTGAACACTGCATGCCCACTGACCATATGCAACATATAGATGCTGATGCCCATTTTCAGGCAGCCTTCAGAGTCTAAAATCAAGACCTCTAAGGCTAGTTCTAACCTCTCCATGGCATAAAGCTTCCCCTCCTGACTACTGCAGTTTACAGTTTCATCTTCTGAGGTTATACAGTACTTAAAAAGTAAGTGGAGACTATAAATTCATATTATTATACAAGTCACATTAATGGAGAAAGCACCTAGTCTTACAACTCCCATAATAAAAAGCGAACAAGCAAACAAAATCCTGGAAATAAAACGCTTCTCTCTGGGACCATTGATGCCCTGTAAGACCTTGACATTTTGGACAATTCTTCCATGGTATTAAAGCTTCACTGTCCTCCTGATCAGCCTGCAAGCTCTCTCAGCAAGCTTTCTCCCACTTGTTTAGGACCATCTTTCTCTCACTCGTTCAGATAGCTCCCCAGCTCAGAGAACATGCATTATTTTCTCATCTGTTTTCTCACTAGGCAATTTCCTTTGTTCTAATTTAAAAGCAGACAACCTGAGACGATCGGTTTTCTTTAGTTTAACCAGTCTATTTAGCATATTCAATGCTTTACTGAGAAAAAATGATATCATGTTATCTCTTCTTAGATGACTGTTGTATCTGTTCTCGGATAGAGTATGTGATCTATGACATAGTCCCAGCCAGCAAGTGGCAGATTAAATACAGACTGAGGAATAGAGTGGTACATGAAATTCATAAAATAAGTCTGGATTTATAAATTATACATACATTCCCCAAATTGTCATATCTCCCAATCTTCTCTCTGCTGTTTGCCAGATTTTCTTCCACCAGTCACTGTCACATCATAGCTTCTCCCTTCTTTTTTATGTCCTGATTAACAGGACATCTATATTCTCCCTTGAGCTCTCTTCCTCCCAGCAAGATTGTTTTCCATATCCCTACAGAGAAGGGCCAAAAAAGCATTTGTGAGCCTGAGACGCTTCTTTTTCGAGATATGCGATCTAATAAAAGATAATACTTTTTCTTATAAACGTACCTCCATGAGCACAATTCAAATGCTTTAATGTAGGTTCAGAAAAAATCTATATGAAAATAATTTATTAGATTACTTTAAAAAATCAAATGTAGACTTTTTTCTATGAGATTCTCTTAATCTTCTGGAGGGAACTGTCTGAATATTGATAAAGATCACAGATTTTGCAATTGGAAAAAGCAACCAAATATGGAGTGGTCATATTTCCTTGTTGTACTGATTCTTTAGTAATGTTCAAGACACTTGAAAACCACTGTGGCCATATACATCATTTGCACCCCATGCTCTATTCCAAAGCTTAGCCAGCAGAGTGATTAATTTAGAATAAAGAGATACAGAACTAAACAGTCATTCTGAGGGGGTTTTTTGGGGTTGTTTTTTTTTTTTTTTCCCCAAAAAATATTACCAAGCTTTATGTCTCTAGGTTCATTACTTAGCTCTTAATACTCAGAAATTGCTTAGAGGATGCGATGGGCTCTGCAGAATGGCTCAGTTAAGTGTACACAGTTGTACAGCACTGACATGCAGATTTTTTTATATGCCAGAAAATAAGTACCAAATTTTTTCCAAGAAATAAGTACAAAAGAAGTGCCAAATTTTGGTAAGAACACAATGTGTGATACTAGAAAGTGGTTCATTAACACTGAATTTCCTTCAGTGCTTGAGCAGAACCAATACTCTCTTTTCAATCCCACAGTCAAGTCTGCCATCTGATTTTTCTATCACTCTCTGCAACATTTTTCCTGGAGTTAAATGAGTGCATATGGAATCATAACACTCAGTGCATACGTGTACCTGCTGCAAGTTCTCTTCTCAGTTCCAGGTTTCACAATTTTATTCAAGATCAAGGGAAGGTGCACACAGGTCCTTTTTTTATTCTCTCCAGTAAGTTCTCCTATACATTTCCATCTTGAATAAGTGCCACTGTTTTCCAAAATGTGTATTTTTATGATGTGTATATTACACACAATACAGACTTGCAGCAACTATATATACATCACTTTATATGATGGGTCGATAGAGTAAGCAACCTCTTGAAAACAGAACTGTCTCGCAGCTTTACACTGTTTAATTGTACACTTTGTGTTGCTTTTGATTTTTCTTTTTTATAATGAGCCTTTGTTATACAAGTTATACTTTTAGCCCTAAACTGACGAGAAGCATTCAAAGACACAATACATAAACCAAATATATAGGAAATACAAAAATAATGTGATTGTGTTAGGAATGTCTCACTGATACAGTTTGGAGAGTTTAGCGTTTCAAGGAAAGTAATTTATTCTGCCTGTCTTGTAATAAAATGAAATTTGAACGTAAAAGGGAGCACCTGTGCACAGATTACACAAGTACATATCCAGCCTTACCCTGGAGTTCAACTTATTTTTTCTAGCACAAAACTAATAAACACAAAAAGAAAGTAAAGTCCTTGACTATTACAAGGTACAGTTCTCAGATGTCTTCCCTCTTACCGCTTCATAGTTGCCAGAAGAAGGTGTCTTATTCTTAAATACCAAGTTTGTGTGACAGACACATTTAGTTCATTCATATCTTTTCCTTGTCATAAGGGCAGTAAATGTGTTAAATCCTCTGCTTAAGATGTAATGCTTCCATTGTAGAACTTATTGTGCATATGATACACAACAATCCAACCTCTGAACATCACATTTTATTCAAAAATGTTACTTTCTACTAGATGGTCTAAAAGCATAGTAGTTCTGCAGCTGGCACCAGTAAAAGGTCTTAATTACAAAAGGACATCAAACTGTTTTTCCATGTTTCAGTTGTAATAGGAACATTTTTTAAAGTTAGTAATAGCTATGTGTTGCTTATCATTTCAAGTGTCCATGTTGAAACAAAATCTGTATTTCATGGTTTGATTCTGAAAAATATTTGGGTTTAGTATCTAGAAGACAAAAGCACTCAGTGCCAAACAAATCATAACTTTTTAAAAAAGGAAAATTATGAGAAGAGTAGCTATAGCTTAAGATATGCTATGCTGTTGTAAGAAAAGGCATAGAAAATGCAATAAAAGTGTCAAACAGCAAAGGCAATCCCAAAGGTAATGACAGACTGAAAAATTACTTTTATTTTGTTCTACATTTTCTTACTTACTGAGCTAGCCGCTGCTAGGTAAAGGACACAAAACATCCTCTACCAGTGCTTAACTAACATATGGCTGATCAGGTGGGGCTCGTATTCACCTCCACTTCAATCACTACTGAATGAATGAGGGTACTGTCATCTTAAACTGTTGCAGTGAGTTTTGTTAGAAAACATCTGTCTAGGACCAATATTGAAATGCCTTAGTTACATAATTAAAATGTAGCTGGATGCAGCACAGATAATATCACTTTATTGATAAGATCAGCAAAGAACCTACAAATACCATAAGCTCTCCCTTTAGGGAGTTGTTAAATAATAAAGAGTAAAATTTAATAAATGTGAACATTGAATTTAAGAGTAGAAAATAGTTTACAATTAACAATTTAGCTCTTGAAAACAACTTACTTTTTACTGGCTAAAGTGTATACAATGAAAGAACAAAATAAAATCCATTCTGAGATGTGCTGGGGAAATTGCAGTACTGGCACCTTCTGGATACACATAGCATGGATGAACTGTAGATAAGAGCAGTATAAATGTGCACAGTTTTCCTTAAGATAGTCTACAAAATGTCTACCAGAAGTAGTCTCACCTCAGATAACTACCATGAAGAATACTGGGGAAGCAACATCTTTTTTTAAAGTCCTTTCTAGCAAAATTTAAGTTTCTACTCCAGAGCAAGAAAAAAGAAGAAAACACTTATGGGAAAAGATGTAAAATAATATGGAAAAATAATGGAGGCCGCAAGCTGGTTGGAGAAAAACAAGAAAGGGGGAAGGTGAAAAGTATGGGAAAAGTGCGATGTGCCAAAAAGATATGAAAAGAAAGAACAGAATCAAGGAAGAAAGACAGAAAAGAGAAGAAAATGTGCAGTGGGAATAGAAAAGAGAATGAATAACAGAAATCTGTGGGAAAGGAGAATGAATACAAATGAGAGTATATTTCCTTTTTTACAGTTTCTGGAAAAGCATGAATGACATACTGTATAGTTAAGTGAATGGACAAGTGTATAAAATGGATAAGATATATCAGTAAAGGTCAGGGGCATTTATACTCAGATTCACCAAGAGCAACAGAATGCCTAAGGCTTGTTCTTAGTACCATCACGCTGAGACAGCAGCATATATTGCCCTGGATTCCTCACTGAAAAAAAAAAATAAAAAAAAAATGAAGCCTGGCTTGTATTTACTGCCAATCACTTAATTTTATTATTTGACATGTACCACCCCATAAAGGGATGATGACCAGCATCAAGTTTCTCTGGTTTCTTATGCACTGCTTTATTTTGATTCCTTTTTTGTTTTTTTTTGTTTTTTTTTTTTTTTTTTCATTTTAAGTTTTCCATTTAATTTAATTAATCTGTCCTCAGGTAGTCATGTCTCACAAGTGGGTTTTGTGTTTGGCTTTTTTTTCTTTTTCTTTTTTTTAAAGCAAATGTACTCACCTTGTAGGTTTTCTTGCACTTCCATGGCTTTCTTGCATTTTGTCAAAGAAGATAAGGAAAGATTAGAGCGGCATTGAGTACAGGCAGGAGAACTGGGCACTTGCGTTTGCAGTGATGTATTTTTTTTTTTAAATTGGCAATCCAGGGGAATTAAAACAAGAGTGGAAACCAAGAACTCCTGCCAAGACAGAGAGAGCAAGAGCATGTATTCTTTCTTCCAGTTTCTGACATGATATGTTCAAATACCTTTCAGATACAGTATGTCAGCTTGTGTTTCACCATGTGATATGACATAATGCAACATGACACACCAATTGTTTTGTGACAGAAATGTAAAGAAAAAGAGCGTCTCCACTCTGCTGGTAAAGAAATCATTTTAAGTATAGAAATAGCCAGATTTCTCCTAAACATTAATGCACCGAACTGTAATGGCCTTGAGAGCTTCCCCCTTCTTGGAGCTCCTGCTGCCAGGGCTCAGGGAACACTCAGCCATAGCGCAGCTGCAGGCTGCCCCCTTCCCCAGACAGTGCTGCCGGGAGGCCTGAGCCAGGGCTGAGCCCCGCTTCTTCTGGGAACTGTTTTTAAGTTGACACTCTCATGCTTGGCTCCAGCCTGAACTACAGCACCATCTGTGCCACAGCCGGGGCTGTGCCTGGCCACAGGCCCCACTGATCCAGACTTGGAGCAAGACACGGCTTGACTTCCCAGCCTCACCCCAGACTTGGACCAAGACACGGCTTGACTTCCCAGCCTCACCCCAGACTTGGACCAAGACACGGCTTGACTTCCCAGCCTCACCTCAGACTTGCCTCATCACTACAGACTTGCCTGGCAGTCACTGAGACATATCTCACCTCGGTCAACATCACCAGACCCGATCCCCTCTCTGTCGTGTGCCCAGCTTGACCCCATGGACTGTTGGCCAGACCTGACTGCCAGCCCCAGGCATGCCCGTTCACCTTCCTTGGGGACTGCAGGATGGGGCCCTGACTGTGTTACCACACTCAGCTCCTCTCCCTTAGGGAGCAGCCAGCTGTGCTGTGCCCCAACACAAAATGAAAAGTATTCATTCAACCAGAAACAGTACTGCTCCAATTAACCCTATAGGACCTGTTGGTACTTTCCAGTCCTGGTATATTTCAATTGTAAACCTTTCATGTCAAAGTACATTTTTAGGGCCCTGGGTGTTGTGGTTTAACCCTNTGGATGACCTTTAATTTTAGACATGTATTATGTGTTCAGAGTGATTAAAGGAGGAACCAAGTTCAGCTTCTAACAGCTGGAAATTTCATGCAATCAGTTTGAGTATTATATTAAATTTGAAGCTTTTCAGCAACAATGTTTCCAGAGGTCTGGCGGTTTTTGGTTTGTTTTTCACTTTTATCAACTATTCTCTCTTCACCAGGTCTACCTGATCCCAGAAGGCTGCATCTGCCTTCTCGGAGGCACAAACTCTGGCTGAAGAAATGAGTGTTGTAATAACAGTGACTGGAAGATGTCATCACCTTCAGTTGAATCTATGACTAAGTTCCAGATAAAAGAGATATCACCAGCAGAAGAGAGGAGTACACCAAATGAGTGTTACTTCAGTGTACTGGACTGGCAGGACAGGAATATTTGCAGCTGTGAACCTAGAACAGATAAATAGTCCCATAGTGTACAGTAAAACAGTTAATGTGGCATATCACAACTTAGTGCACTAATTTTAACTAAGACATATGCTCTAGAAACCCCACCCATTAACTCCAGGCTATGGCAGTGCCAGTATTTATATATTTACAGACGTATAAGTTCATTGGCACTTTCAGGTGAGGAGGAAAGAAAAAGAAAAAAAAAAAAAAAAAGACTGGGTTTTACTAACTTAGGTTGCTTTATCTAGATTTTTCAAGTGTTGTTCAATAAACCTCCCTTCTAAATAAGGCCCACGTACCCTAATGCATATCTTCAGGGTAGATTTCCCAAAGAAAAAAATTAAGATTAAAAAGAGTTGAAGAGGTATAATAAAGGAACCCAGAGCCTTCTATAGTTGGGAACACCAACAAATACAAAGGAAACAAAAACCTTTTTGAATATTCCCATTAATATTTTGGGGAATATGACTCCTGAATTCCAATAGTGATTGGATACTTCCAGCCCCTTTTTGCAACAGAGTTTAGTTTGGCTAGTGAATTTGTGGGAGGTATAGGAAAGGAACTCCGAGCAGCATTTTTTTGTACTGCCTCTTCCCTGATAAGAAGTGAGGGATTGGGAGCAGAGCGGCAACAACCCTCTGTGTAGTTACAGAGCCCATTCTGTCCTCTGTGCTCAGGTACAGAACTGCTAAGGAATTTCTATAATGAAAAATAGGTTTTGTCTTAACTGACTCTTGAAATTCTTTCAACGGGGGAATTGCAACAGTGCTATTAAAAACAGTTTTATTGACATGACACATTTCCTCGGATAGACCATTAATCATTTCATGTTATTGTATCAATAGTATACTTAACATTTGAAATTCAAGCAAAATCCTAATGATACAACTATCAAGAGGAAAAATGTAACACTGAATCTACCTAAGTGGTGCTTCTGCTGTGACTGAGTAGCAAATTCAGACTAATACCTATCAGCTGGATTTCTGCTAGTTAGTATGCATTTTTATTCCTTAAAGTACTGTTTATACAAAAGGAGGGAGGTCAGCAATGTCTTTGTTGTAACCTACCAACCTACACAGAAAGAACTGCCTGGATGTACAATCTTGCTCTGTCCTGTTCTCTGGAGTTTTCTCTCAAAATATGTGCATAAACATATCCTTAATCGTAATACTGGGCATATGTTTCAGCCCCAAGCAACACTGATTACTATGGTTCTATACCAAAATAGCTTAATGAGACAGAGGCTACAGGTTTTACTACTGTTTTCCAAATAATAACCTGTCCTCATTTACATGTCACTAGGAATAGGATTCATTTAAACTTTACAATGTACAGAGATTTTAAACCTCTGGAAAAGTAATTTATTAATGTGTGATTAGCTTAATTACTTTGTTGGTCCTGGATGTTCCCCTAAAAGCCTTTTTTGGCAAAACAAACAAATAAATATCCTTAGCATTTTAAAGAGCAGGAGGGGAGAAAAGCAATACTGTAGATATAAAATGGAGGTTCCAATAAGGAAATTGTCACTGATAAAGTAGAGACCAGCACAGCTGCAGACCCCAACCAGCAGTCAGCAGAGTGAAGCCTGAAGAGAATGAAGAAATGCCTGATAACCATACCTGCCCTACTGCCACAAAATCTGACCCAACTGAACCACTGTCGCTCCTCTGATACCCTAGGTAATTGTGTTAAGGCTTGACATAGGCACAAAGAAGCTGTGGTTTTGTGCTGCTTATTATGTTCTTCCAGATCCATGTTGTCTATATGAGCTTGCGCTTCACTCAATGCACTGAATTTAAAATAGCCCTGTAGCATTTTGCTCCTCTTGCGTCCCTTGTTTCAGGGTAAATCCCATATCTACTCAGTTCCATCCCGCTGTTCTACTTGCCTCCCCATCCTGCTGAAGGCAAGCTACCACTGTCAGACATGGGATCCATGGTCATGCATGCTAGACTTTCCCTTCAGATTTTAAAGATTTTGCCATGAAAACAATTTTATGGCAAGTGTAATATTAGGGGGTCTATAGAGAGCAGCTGGTTAACACAGGCACCTAAGTGAATTGTGAATCCCATACCACTACAGCCAATGCTTTCACACTACCTTAATTCAATCTAGAATTGAACAAAGAATATAACATACACTATAACAGAGCAATAGAAACCAGAAAGTGACAAAAGAAAGGTGACAGGAATGAGAACTGAGATACACTAGAAAAAAAAATCACAAAACACAAACTGCACTAAAGCTCTTTTTCCTACCGAATTAAGCATGACTATCAATCTGCTGTATTTTTGCAGGCTTAGTTTACAAATGCATTAGTTAACCATACTTCTTTCAGGTTTAATAAAAAAAAAAACCAACTCAAATGAGTAATAGTCAGTTTTGTTGTCTGATAATAGACTGATGGCCTTAAGCTTTCTCAAAGGAAATTCAATTTGAATAAGGATTAACTCGAATTGTCAGTGAAGTATCCATCCCCAAATAATTATTTCCCACATTCATTCTAAATTCTGGTTGTACTCTGTCTTCCAAAACATGTTTTGAAGGTAGCCCCAGCTAAATCACAGAATATCCATATTAATAAAGATGTTTAATGTAAGAGCATTGTTTTCCTCACAATATTTCATGTCCCAAAAAGGTCTTTTGTAGTACCACAGGAAAAGAAGATATATCTGTGAGATGTGTCAGAAGTATTGAAGCAAAAATAAGCAGTATTTTTTTCTTTTGATATTTTGGCTGGGGTTTCTAAGTTGAAGTAATTAACTTACGGTTTTCTTGTATCCTTCTGCTGCTTCTTATGTTTATGTGTCAAAATAATTTCATTAAAACACTCACAAATGATCATTTTAATGAGTTTCTGACAAGTTAATATCCTCCTTGCAAAGATGTAACTGCAGGTTAGGTTTGGTTTTGATTCAGTGCCCAACACATTTACTGTTTACAGAACAGGAAACATATCAGGTGTAATGAATGGTGCTAAGCTGGAATAAAACAAATTGAACTCACATTTTTGGACTTCTAATCTTTCATGATCTACTGCCTTTTCAGTCAATATTTAAAATAAATACCTATTGTTCAAATGAGCATAAATACCCTTACCCCAGGATTTAACAAGAGAAACGGCAATCATTACAACTATGGAGTGCACAGTTGGTCATTAACAGCAAAAGTTACAGATCCTTTTGAGTAGCCACTACACAGGTTAAACAAGCTGATGAGATTTAAAAAAAAAGAGCACAACTAAAATCACAGTAGAACCTCACTAGAGCAAGCCGAGTCAAGGAAGCAGATTATCTAACTAATTTATGAGTTCTCAGTTCCTTATACTTGTTAGCTGCCTAGAGTAACTTCTTCAAAGATGTCCTAAAATGAAGTAATACAGGGGATAATCAGGGGAGAAAAAAAATCTGCTTTTCATGTATGGCAGTAGGAATAGGAAGTCAGAAAAAAACTGTGGTTTTAGTTTTCCTATGGGGAATGGGAGTGGGGTTGCTTTGGAGGTACTCATTCAAGAATATTTTCCATAAACTAACCAGTCTTGAAATCACCTATAAGTGAAAGCACAGATATTTTTAGCTTTGCATAGTAAGTATAATGTTGTAGAAACCTGCAAAAAAGGAAATGGCATGTGATGCATCTGTTGAGTTTAGAAATGGCAAACCAAGAGGAAAAGGATATTTTTCTCCAAAAAAAGAATCTGCCAGTGAGTGGAAATAGTTAAGTCCTAAGCAAGGCAATGAGCAGTAATGTTACTGCAAACATTACTCTCAAAATATGAAATAAATAGAAAACAATGAAAAATAGACTATGGATCAAGCATTCTTCTAGCACACTCCATTCAAGGTGATGGCTAATTAGGGAAATCTGCAAAATTGATACTGAGTTTTGCATTCTTTAAGTGTAGTGGTGGAGATAATATGAATATAACTCAGTCTTATCAACTGATTCAGCTCCTGAAAATGAACTTTTACACATATGGTCATATGGTCAGAAAAGTCAATATATATGAAGAACAATTCTTGAACAGCATGATAACAGCCTGGAATTACATGCTAGGGCTCACACAAGTGGGTTTCCACAGCCATAATTTCAACAAATAAACTTTGTAGTTTGACAGTTCATCACACAAAAACAGAATGAGGATTTCCAGGAAATGTTTGAATTGTTCCACTCAGTTTTTGAACAATGTGATTAATTTCTAATGGAAGAAGTAGGAATTTTTCTCTTTAAATACAGCTGGTTTCTTCATTAAGAAAAATAAAATGGAAACAAAAGAGCTCAAATTCTAACAGGAAACACTGCTTACTACAGGAAAACACAACATAAGAATGGTCCACTGATTCTGGCCTATAACATATGGACAATATTAGCAAAGCTTTAACCCATCATTCTTGCACTGTTTTCTGGAAAATGTATCCCATCGATCCACCTCACGATAGTGGTTTCCATGAATGGATTTGGCCTTATATTGCCCTAAATGCCTTTTATTTTTCTGTTGTCCTAATCTATCAGACAGGCTCCTGATATACCTCTTTTTAATAAAAATGGGACAACAGCACCCCCCCTTCCAAGATAAAGTGATTCTTTTTCCAGAGACCTTCGCTTTGAAAAGAAATACATCAAGTAGATGTTGTCTACAGAAGCCTAGCCCCGGGTAAAAGCTAGTTTGAACCAAGACTGGATATCCTGACGATATTTTTGAACCCTGAAATCAATATGAAGCTGCTAAGTGTAGAGGGAGGACATGAAGCACATAAGTTTCTGGCTTGCTTACTGGTTTGCACGTAACACTGCTCTTGTAACTCACGCACCATGCTAAGAAGGCCGTTAGGTGTGTGATCTCCCTAGGCCTCCTATAAAGACATCTGCAGAAGATTAGTTATAGTTTTGGCAGGCTGAATCACATTCTGGAGCTGTCTACCTTTCCTTATTGCATGTAGAGGGAACACTGCAATCAAGAGCCCAACTTCAGTGCTGGAATTAAATGTTCGTCTTAACATTTACTGCTTGTGGGTTAGAGCTGCATCCATGCAGTCTTCTACCAGGTTCACTGATACTCAGTGCAAACAGAAGAATCTGCCACCATGAATAAGGATAAGGGACTATAATAACAGACTGAAAGTGTAATTAGATGCACTGCAAATAAAATCACTTATGATACAAATGATCCATAACTGGAGTATCATAGCATTAAGAATATAACAAAAAGAATTTTGTGCTCAAAGGTATTCTCAAAAAGAAAAGGAGGATAAAATGAAGGTGTTGTCACTGAGAAATTTTCCCTGTAGGAACAAAAAAACCCATAATCTAAATTGTGCTATAGAAATCCTACAATACAAAAGGAGAACCTTATTGTTTAGAAAATCTTTGCCAGCATTAAGGAAATTATACCAAAGTTGAAACACTGGTAGACTTTTTTACTCATAAATCATTACAATACATTAGAGATGTCCAGTATCATTAAGCAAAATATGTGAATGCTGAAATCATTTGTCACAAAATCACTGTCACCATCACCAGCTGTGGTTTTTAAAGGAAAGAAAAAGAAAAAAAACCATGACTTTTGTTAATGAAGCACTTCAAACCTCATTGTTTGTTTTTCATATTTCAGTGAAGATCGGGTTTATGATCAACTTGAGTTACTTATATACTTGGAATTTCTTAAATCAGCCTTGGTTTATAACTGCTTTATCCAGCTAGTTCTACAAAATTTATATTTGGAAGTGAGTTTTCACCTTCCTTTTTCTTTCAAAAAAGAGCACATATAAAGCTGGTACAACTAGGCAAGTTTTGACTATCACTGCAGAAATTTGTGTTTGTTATAGGAAGCATGCAGAGTGCATTTCAAAATGA
This sequence comes from Scopus umbretta, assembly GCA_013400535.1. Classification (NCBI taxonomy): domain Eukaryota; kingdom Metazoa; phylum Chordata; class Aves; order Pelecaniformes; family Scopidae; genus Scopus; species Scopus umbretta. The sequence goes on from VZTL01075112.1 coordinate 61,388, forward strand.
TTCCCATATGTTTAACAGTATTTCCTGGAAAACTGTACTGAAAAAAAAAATGGAATAAGACCTTGAATAACTCGTTTTACATGATCTCCTTTTGTTCTTCCTTTGGTTTTTCTTTTGAGCCTGCAGTTGGCTGTATGTTTAGTGCTTCCACTGGGAAATGGAGTGAGTGCTCCAATCTGTATTTATATAGGATCCATACTCATTTTATCATTTAAGCTGTTTTTATACATCCTTCTCCAGCTAGAGCGACACTGGTGAAATAATTACCACCTTCAGCCTGTTACAGTAGTTAGAGGTTACTGCCTCCTCTAATGTCCCAGCGGAGCTGCTTGTATAAGCAATTCTAACCTGTTTCAGTTCCAATCAGTTTGATTAGCAATATTCTACTATGTATGCTCTATTTGTTAACTTGGATCATTTAGTTAAGAAGCATACAGATAAGAAAATCCAGCAGATTAGAAAAAGGATTACCTTCTACAGGGAATACTGACATGAAGAAGAAGAAGGGCTGTGGGAGCAGTTACTGCTTCAAGCTAGTATGACAGCAGACAGAAGAATATATCTGTATCAAGTTAGCATGAATGCACAATAAAACATATATACCAGTTTATACTTCACACCAGAACAAATCTGACTAATATCAGCTGCAGGAGAAGAAACAACACCTGACCTAGTATTAAGTTAGATTTTCTGATGATACTTGGCCTAGCATAACTTCTGAGACAAAGTTACTCTTTCAAAAATGTTAATAAATATGACCTGGCAGAGAACATTTGTAAGAGTTCAGCAGAATGTCTTATCTGGACTCAGCATTTCTGGTCTGTGCTCACTAAAAGCACAGTTAATACCCCACGGAAGTGCAATCTGAGTCCTTCAAAACAGGAAAGAGTACACCCATTTCTAAATTACAAAAAGAAAATTAAAAAATTAATTTTTCTATTTCAGCAGAAATATAGCAGGGAAAAGACAGTAAATAATCCTTTTCTCAGGCTTTGTAGATGTATACAAATGGCGCAGAGATTTAAAATATATATTAAGAAAAAGGTAGAGAGTAACACTACTGTTTTGATGTTATCTCCAAGTTAGGTGTCAATCAAGCTCTACCCAGACAGAAGTATTTTAAATACTTCTATCCATTGTTATGCGCAAACTGCCTCTTTCCTCAACATCAGGTATATGTTATTTTTAATCTCTATATTAAATATTATCTGATTTTTCTATTGTACCTACAACATTTATTGGCATACAGTAACTTATAGTTAATAGCATAAATTATGTTTTTGATGCTAAGATTGTGAATAATGTAGAAGTGTTTACTGTAGCTAGTGTGACTTTCACTTCTTCACAGTATTCTGATTTACTCTGTGATTTTTCAGAAGATCTCTTACCATAAGAGTAAGCAATTTTACACCATACCTATGTAACGTTTTGCTGAATCCCCATCAAGATGCTAGTGCCCTGCAGCACCTGGAAATGTGCACTGATCTTCTGCAACACTAGTTTCATCTCTTCAAGACTAAAATTGATTTTTCTCAAACTGGCATGTAAAGGTACAAAGTGTACCCAGTGATCCATAGCTCAAATGAGTGTAACAATACCAGCCTCAGTGGTTGAAGAAGCAGTAACTTTTTAAGCCTTTGCAAGCAACAGTGCAAGAAAAAAGACAGTAGTGAAGAATTTATCTCGTAAATGCCAGGCAGTCAAGTTGTTTTACTGCTGCTGGAGGCTATTGTCAAAGTTGCTAAGTAAATGGTAGAAATACTTTTCTGTAATTGGAAAGAGCTGGGATGCCGTGGTGATATGCTTTTGTGCTGGTTTTGGCTAGGATGGAGTTAATTGTCTTCAGAGTAGTTAGTATGGGACTGTGTTTTGGATTTGTGCTGAAAACTGTGTTGATAATACAGGGATGTTTTTGTTATTGCTGAGCAGTGCTTACACAGAGTCAAGGCCTTTTCTGCTTCTCACACCACCCCACCACCAGCCAGCAGGCTGGGGGGGCACAAGAAGCTGGAAGGGGACACAGCCGGGACAGCTGACCCCAACTGACCCAAGGGATAGTCCATACCATATGGCGTCATGCACAGCATATAAAACTGGGGGAAGAAGAAGGAAGGGAGGGGGACGTTCAAAGTTATGGCGTTTTTTCTTCCCAAGTAATCATTAGGTGTGATGGAGCCCTGCTTTCCTGGAGATGGCTGAACACCTGCCTGCCAATGGGAAGTAGTGAATGAATTCCTTATTTTGCTTTATTGGCATGTGCAGCTTTTGCTTTACCTATTAGGTCTTTATCTCAACCCATGAATTTTCTCACTTACACTCTTCCAATTCTCTCCCCCATCCCACCAGTGGGGAGTGAGCGAGCGGCCTTGTGGGGCTTAGTTGCTGGCTGGAATTAAACCACAACATCTTTTTATAGTATCCCTAACATAAACAGATATAAAAGGTTTTCTAAACTCAGATTTTATTACTGCATGGTTTGCCCAATTCTGTAGTTCACTGCGAAAGGCTCAAATCCTCCCTTTTGAACCCTGAAATAGGAGGGAAGGCATTGGAGTCTCTCCTTGCTCTCCCCCACCACATAATCCTGTCTATAAGGCCTAAGTTTACTGAAGGGAAAGCAAGTAGAAGTTAGGATATGCCTTTAAACACAAAGACCAATCAAGTCTTGCACTTGCTCAGCCCTCATTAGCAATTCCCTGGCAACTTATGCACTTCCCTAATGTAGCAGAGGAGTACATGTGTCTTGGAAAGGACATACACAAGAAGCAGCATCACCAGTGCCCACAGACTCCTTGCTACTCTGTTATGCCCTAATGTCGCCTTAGTACATGGTCCAATAGAGAACATGTGGCCTCAGATGTGATTGCATCTGAAGAGTCCCTGACCTGTTAGTTAAGACAAAAGTTAAACAGATTAAAGATGGAATGTCATTTAACACATCTGTGGCTTGTTCTGGCATTTCACAGCTTCTCTGAAGTGTGTATGAACAACAAAATTTTTACTACTACTGAGTCCTGAAATAAAACCATGAATATTACAAACAGTTCACATTTCTACTAGGACTGGTTCCCGCAGAGTCCAGGGCTTCAGAAAGCCTCTTTATTTAATTCTCATTACATGTGCATAAATGAAGGAGCATTTTCACATGCCCAAGGAGAGATGGCACATTGGTGAATAAAAGACTTTAGACATTATAACAGCTGAAAGTAGAGATCTTTGCAGTTACAAGCAAAAAGTGACCTTTGTGGGCTTAGTTCCTATTTTTTCTTATTGAATGTGATCTTTCTGTCTTTTTTCTCCTAGGGGCAAATACAGATTGTAAAAATTTAGGGCCTGACTTTCTAAAATAGCTTTTAGAAGGTCATTCAAAGTGAACAGGTGGTGTAGATGCTTGGCATTTTTGAAGTTCAAGCTCAAACATGTAAGCATATCTGGACATATTAGATTCTGAATAAATTTCCAACATGCAGGAAAGGACTTGGGAGTCCTAGTGGTCAAGGAGCTGAACATGCATCAGTAGCGTGCTCTTGAACCACAGAAGGCCAAATGCATCTTGGGCTGTATTAACAAAAGCATAGCCAAAAACTTAAGAGAAATTATTTTTTCCCCTCTCTCTGGCTCTTGCAAGATTGCATCAGGAGCACTGTGTCCAGTTTGGGGCTTTCCAGTACAAGACAGACATGGATAAACTAGAGATAGTCCAGCAGAAGGCTATCAAGATCATTAAGAATGAGGAGCATGATGTACACTGAGAGAACTGGGTTGTTCAGCCATAACAACAGAAGGACAAGGGGAGGATCTTAATGTTATCTTCAGCTACCTAACAGGAGGGTATAGAGAAGATGCAGTTAGACTCTTTTTGGAGATATATATAGTGGTTGGACAAAAGGCAACAGACACCAGACGTAACAACAGAAACTCCATTCAGATCCTGGGGAAAATAAATTTCACAACGACAGTGGTCAAATATGGGAACCGGGGCCCTGACAGTCTGTGAAATCTCTGTCCTTGGAGTTATTAAAAACTTGACAAGTCATGGCCCTGCTCTAAGTATGCCCTGCTTTGGGCAGGGCTGGGACTAGATGACTTTCAGTGGTGCCTCCAAACCTGTATTGTTCTATGATCCTATGATAACATCTTGACTTGATATCTCTGGACCTGCTAAATGTAAGAGAAATTCAGTGGAGTGCTAGGGCATCTGGGAGTAGCCAGAAATTCCACTGTGGTCATGAAGTATCCTGATGCTAGCAGGTTAGCTTGATATTATTAAACTGAGGTAGGTAAAATTGAATTTAATAAAAGTAATTACTAAATTACAAGTTAGAGAAACAACCGTCTCCTCTTCCCCTTTCATTACACTACATAGATCAATATCAAAATGTGTTGTCTTCCATTCTTGCCTTTGTCTGATTAAGCGGTAGATACTAACCTGTGTTCCATATTCAGTAACAGAGAAAATTGTTTCTCATCAACCTTGTGTGCTCAAAACCATAGTTATAAAATTCTGAGAGTGCAAATGGAAAATTTGTACCAAATCTGAGGAAATCAATGTCATTCTTACAGACATATGAAAGCTATATAAACTGAACACAACTTTGAAGGCTCAGCTTATTCCAACACCAAGTTTGTGCTGCTCTGACAAAATGGTATGGAAAAGAAATGAGCTTTAGTAAAACACAAAGACTATTTCAGCTAAGATTTTCTTTCTTTAAAACTTTAATGGCATATGTATCTTTTAAAGAACAGATTATGCTAATTATATCTCTTGCTTGCAGTAACTTATCTTTTTAAATAATGCAGCTTCTGATAATCACTATTTCAACATAACTGTTGGAAATAGCTCCGGTTGTGGATATCATTCCCAGAGTGCTTCAGGCTATAATGCCTAACAGTTTTCTAATTCTATTCACAGAAAGTATAAATCAGGATTAGATTTCAGTAATTTGCCCATACTCCAACAGTGATTAGCACAGTGCAATATGGACCACAATCTTCAGAGAAAGTTCATACACGTAACTGCACAGACACAGGGATGAATTCTGTCAGTGTTCCCTGGTACAGAGCAAAGACTGAATTGTCACTGTGATGGGGAGCACTGCTTTGAAAAAGGACCTATCATGGCAATAACATATCCAGATGTTCCTTTATCTCAAATGCAGAGATATTAATAGACTTTTTAATTTTTACTAAAAGAGAGCTAGTAACACAGTCTTACTTTTGATTTATGGTTCGTTAGGTCTATTTCTTAATGTGATTAATGACATATCACTACTTAAAGCATGGGACATTCATCAGCAGAACTGCATGCCCTTAAAACAGGTGTTGAGGGAATTTGAGAATGCTACAATGCAAAGTTTTACCATTTCTATAATAGTCTAAAATGACAAATTGCCAAAGAACAAAAACCATTACAATCTTGAAGTAGGAATTAACTTTTGTGTATTTATTTTGACATACTTTTTCTAAAGTTGCAAAGCTTTCATAAATCTGTATTTGGAGGGCATATTACTGTAGATGTAAATATGAACATGGGAAAGCTAGAGAATAAGAAAGAATTAAAATGTCAACATTTTCCAGGGCAGAATATGAGACAACAGGAAAATGGAACCTTTCTTAAAGCTAGAAACTAGCTTTGGTCAAGATTTGTCCTTCTTAGTGGAGCAAACATGTTTTGAATCCTGATTATTGGAGGAAGAAAATAAGAGATACATAAAAAAGAAAAAAAAACTAAAATATAATTATATAGCATTAACAATGATTTAGAATACTGACCTAGAGTACATTCTACATATAATACAAAAATAATACAACTGACTTCTAAGCATCTCTGTAATTAGAGTATGAAAGATCAGTTCTCAAAATTAGTTATTTATTGCACAAAATAACTAATGAAATAACTGTCCACAGAGGACACTACCGATAAAATGGAGAAGTAGACCAGATAAGCCAAAGACCCTGAGGACAAAGGTCCTCAAAATTCTCAGAAAAATAGAAAACAGCCTAAAAGTAGATAAAGGCAATGAGTCTCATTCCCTAAAATGTTAAGAAAGACATTAAATTCATTAATTAATTAGAAATAATTGAAGGAGATATAATTACTACTTTTTTCTAACATCTGAGCACCTAAAAATATTTTTTTTATCAGCTATCATATTTTAATATTTATGTTTCTTGTTTTACCAGGAGTCATCAGTGACTTTTGTTTTTCTGCTCAGTTCTGTTCATTTTTTATTTTATCTTCCTTCTCTTCCCCATCCCTGATTGTCTGTCTTGCCTGGTTATTTCATGTTCTCTTTCATGTATATTGTAAATTCTCTGGAGTAAAAACTTGTTTCTTTGTTACAGGTCTTCAGAGAGCCCTGCATAACCCAGCCATGATCTACAAATGGGGGATTTTAGTGATAGCATACAAATAAATTAATAAAAGAGTATTTATTGCACTTACATCCTAGCAGAAATAGATGATTAATGGATATTAAACCCTGGGTTTATTAATTTAGAAAAACAACAAAGGAAAATCCTGTTGGTAAACAAATCTTTAAAAAAATATTTCAATGCAATCTGTTTAAGTTATCACCAGAAAAACCTCCCAGTTCTGCCTTCAAAGGGAGAGCATATTCTGAAAGAACAAAAAAGAAAAATAAGTAATATGTTGTACTGTCTGCCAAAAGGAGGCCTGTGAATTATGCAGTGCCTTAGTGTCCTGACCACTGTGCAAGACTGAAGACTGACTCTTTGCAATTGAAATTAAAGAGATGTTGTGAACTTTGACCCCAAATAAACGTTTTCATGGGTCCAATTTATTCAGAACTGACTATTATAAAAATGTACATTCATACCAGAATGCAACTTTTTCTTTAATCATTGAGGGGCTGGTGAAGAAGTGTTAATGTCAAATACTAATAATGCCAGTCTGAAAATTCTCACCTGAATGATGACTTGCAGCCATTGTTTCAATTCAGGTTGTGCTAGGAGCCAGAGCCTGTCTGGACACGAGGCAGATCCAGGACTAGGAACACAGAAGTAGCTCTGCCCTCCTTACAGCTTCATTGGACTGGTCTCTTGATCAGGTAAGGGTCTTGATCTCCAAACACAGTCATTCTTACTTGCAAAACACAGAACATAGTTTTTAATATATCTGCAATTTCATTCAATATATCACAAACTGCTTTTAGAACATTGGTGAAAAACAAAACTTTAGCCACCATACTGTAATTGTCCATGTGTTTTTGTCAACCATCCAAGAACACTTTGGCTTCCTGGATTCCTAACATAGTTCTGCCCCAGGAAAAAATCTGGAATTTGTAAATTATGAAATAATAATAAGGAACATCAAAATTAAGACTTTGAAGTGCAAGTGTAGCTACATCACTATTGTCTTTGTGGACTATGTCAGGGAGAAAGCCTTGATCTCTGAGCCACTTGGTATGGTGAAAATCATACTAGGGCTAGCTTCTTCCAAATCACATTATCTCACGGACCAACACAGTGGGTCATTTTCTTGGTCTCATGGTACATGCTGGATGACCTTGATTGCTGTACAAGAAAGTTTGAGAATGACTGATACTATGCCAAGATAGTATTGGAAAAGCTCTCAAATAGGACATTTTACTTTTCATATCCATGCTCTTCTGTTTGTGTCTAAACTTGACCTCTAAATTAATCCTCTTAACTATTTCTAAAATAATGATATTCCAAAACAATAATTGCTAAAACTTTTGATAGCTTGTTTTACCTCCTTAACAACTGTACTTACAAAAATGAAATTTCATCCTTATTCTCACCTCTACCTTTAAGTATTCTTCTCCTCTCTAAAAATCGACAATCTGCTAATAATAGATACTTCACACAAGATGTGTTAAGTGGTCTTTTATAAATGATGTGTTATAATGATGGATTACTGATAACATGCCAGCCATCTAAATCAGAATATGCTTTAACACAGAAGTGGAAGATTACCTTTTTTGAGTAATTATAAATGTAAACTCTGTATTTAACTTTTTTGCATATTTAAATTTATATTTCTATTTTCAGTTATTACAATCCTTCAGTATCTGTAAAATCAGAATAGATCTGTACAAGTTTTAGACTAAAACAAAAGAAAAATGGAATCAGCTGGGAGAAGTAGGATCAGATACTGTCTTTCACTGGTTGACCTTGTCTCTTAATGCACACTTCCACCCAGGCAAGGCCAGAGCTGAAGTTATACCTGTCTCTCAGGGAAGTTGTCCATTTTGCCCAGTTTTCCAGTTTTGACTGGCTGGAACACAAAACCTGTTGTTTTTCCAAGCCATACAACTGAAGGTTGAACATCATTGTAAGCTTTTCAAAAAGATAAATCCTGGAGTTTGTCCAATTGTATTTGAAAAAAAAAAACCCACAACTTAACAGAATAATGCTTGTCTACTATTGCTTACCATCAGCATGTCTTTCTGGACAACTTCAATCACAGTACAGCACTGTGCTGTATCTGCTCTGTATTCTGTTTTTTCCAAGAAAAATGCTTGGAAAAACAGAATACAGAGCAGATTAACAAAGAAGAAATAATCAGTTTTGTTGACTTTAAGTCTTTTGCCCAGCTTTCATCTATTCAAGCAGTTAGCACAATTTATTTAGGTTTTTGCATATGACAAAAGTCACTTTTATTCATCATTGGGGAAAAAACTTGTAACAATAGAATTTGGGTTTATTTTTTTCCTCTCCTAATTAACTGTCTTTAACAGTTTTTAGCAATCCTCACATTATTTGTCCTGGTGAACTTCTGACCAACACACTATTTTTGAAGTATTCAGGGACCTTGTTTTTAATTTTTGTTTCCAAGCAATCAGGTGTACATGTCCTCTTTATGTGATTGCTCCTTTGATTACAGACTATCTGGTCAAATTTTTCTCTGACACTACATGAGAACTACTGTAGAGACAGCATTCTTTCTGCTTGCTAAACAACTGTGCCATGAAAAGATATTGCCTGGGAAATGAAATAGGCATGAATCAGTTTTTATATCCCCATAAAAAACAAATATGAAATAAATCAAATTATTGTTTAATATACTTAATTATCTTTTAATGTGTCTCAAGTCACATAGCATATGTCCTGTAAAAAGCACTTGGTTTGGTCCTCTGAACATGTCATGTATATGCTAATGATGAGAGATGGCACAACAAGTTCTTGCCAGAGTCAGAATCCACTGGAAAAAAATGAGTTCCAGAATAGAGTCCTCCTCTAAAAACTGTGTTAGTACAGGCATATTTGCTTTTGAAAAGAGTGCATTAATTAGAAATTCCTTTCTATAAATATAATGAATAATCCATTTCACTGATTAATATTTATCATAGAATTGTTGAGGCTGGAAGGGACCTCGTGAGCTCAGCTACTCCAGCCCCCCCCCCCACCAAAGCAGGGTCAACTAGAGCCGGTTACCAAGGACCTTGGCCCCGTTTCGTTTTGATTATCTGCAAGAATGCATATTACACAGCCCGTCTGGGCAAACCTACTTGACCACCTTAACTGCAAAAAGGTTTTTTTCAGATGTTTAACTTGGATTTCCTGTATCATGATTTGTGCCCATTACTGCTCATTTTGTCACTGGGCACCACTGACATCGGACTGTAGCTTTCAAAGGTACTTAATTCTAATAATGGTTTATGCAGGAAAACAACTATAAATAAATTTTTAAAAAATATTTGTGGTTCAGGGAAAATGCAAAAGGTACCACTTAATCCAAAGTGTGTCTTCTCCACAACTGAATTACTGGTTTTGGTGAACATTGGACTCTGACAATGTAAGGGCACCTTTCAGTGATAAATTTAACAGTAAAAAGGACTTTGACAGCTAAAAGAAATAGCAGTTAATTTGTAAATAATTTGATAATATTTGCTTGGCTCTAAACAAAAATGTGGCATAATCCAAACTATTTTGAGGAGATATCAGCAAATTTCTGTTACAGGAGTACACAGTTGTTAAAATCTAGATTATGGGTATCACTAACTATATATACTTTTATTTTGCCTATATATACTTACACTCACAAATTTATATATCTACATGTCATGTCTCGTATTCAGTTGGGCAACTTTTGCATTTACTAAGCTCTCCATTCTTAACAAGGCTGATATAAGGAACCTGTTAAATGTCTACAATATGTTCACCTTTCACAGTGCATAATAAAGTCAAACACACTCTTACAGCTATTTCATTGCAAACATACTGGCAAAGAAATGAAATCTTTAAAGGAGTGCACTCATCCGATGGTGGTGATTGAAAGCATTTTCACATCTCAGGAAAGCAACATTTTAACATTGCTTGTCACAGACATCCTGCCAGGCCTTCACGTGTTCCAGATAACACCTTTGGTACAGCATCTTCAAGCATCAGGGTGAACTTTTGCCATTGATTATACTGTAAAATTAGATTAATGCATTGTACTCATGGGTTGTATTCAAATGATAATTTTTGCTTGCTTCTTGCTATTCACTAGGAAATAACCAGCTCCATGTGACTCATCATGTTGTGGGAGTTCAATGCCAAGGCTGCTTGCACACAAAAGAAAATTACATAATTATACTAAATTTTGCAAATCAAAAACTTCTTTGTAATTGCCTTAAGATTATTTTATATTCCATTTTCAGAAGATGCTTCCCTGTGTAGCTATTTAGCAGGAACATTTATTATAAAAGTTAATTATAGTTTCGTAAAGAATTAAATGGGATTTTGGTTCTTTTAGGTTTTTTTAACCAAAGAATATCTCTGTTACACACATTTCTGAATTTTGGGGTTATGTTTTGGTTTTGCCCACGTTCTTGACAAGCCGATTTAAGGAAAAGTCATTTATTTTTACTGTATATGTATCTGATCTGTACTTCATATTTTATTGAAAAGACATACTATTGGGGGGGAAAAAAAACCAAAACCAAACAAATGAGCACTGCTGTTCTTAACAGCCTCTGAACTAATTTTAACTTAAGGAAATTATCTGAAAATTAATACGGAATGGAAAAATTACTGAAACATTTTAAATAACATGTTATTTCAACATATAGATAAAAACAGACAGCACTTTCCAAACACCACTTCATTGGAGGAAAGAAGGGCCAGGGAGAAAAACTGAGCAAAGGCATGAAGTTTATCCACTTTCTGACATTCATTTTTGTGGGTCTTCTTGAAGTACAACACTGCCAATCCAGCAACCAGCAGCTGTTCCTGATGTGTTGCTTCTTAATTTAACTACAGACTGTCACTTTAATCTCTAGAGAATGTTATTGCCTAGGAAGACTGAACTGGTAAGGGGAAGAAAGAAACCAAGAAAATCACTTCTAATTACTGTTATGTCAATTTGGAGACTGACTGGAAGCATCAAAAATCTATCCCTATTTCTTACAATAGAGTAGAACCAAAAAAGACTCAAATCCTTGAACCACAGCTCTGTCTGGTTCCTGAAAATGCCCGTTTCACTAAACAGGATTTCTAGACTGCAGGCAAGTGAGGAGAGGTAATAAAGGACTTCTCATAATTTAATGATAACCAGCCACGGAGTTCTGTTTAGCCAATTCTAATGCTTCAGAAAATTGGATTTTGATGAGGTTTTCTGCACCTTAATTTCCTCTCCCTATGCATTCCCTACAAAGGACTATTACATAAAACGCTGAATGAAAGCTAGCCCGCACTGCATACTTCAAGATGTTTTATTGCCTTCGTGAACATTAGACACCCTGCTTATATTTACCACCTACCAGCAGGACGGGACAGAAAATAAAATACATGCTGTGAAACTCACTGACATTTTCTCCCATCTTTGGCACTTTCCTCTGCCTTTCTTTGAATGTTCTGCAAGCGGTTCTCTTTATTTCTCACTTTTCCCCTTTACCTCCATATGTTGAAAGCAGAGAAAGAGAACAGAATTCTTAGCCTAATACTATGTACACGGCAAAACATTTCTTTTCCTTCTACTTTGGGGACGACTTTGAGATAAATTTCACAGCTGCTTGACAGATCCACAACTCCTCCTGCCCAAATCCTAGCTGAATTTCAGTCTCATAATTACATTCCACCTACCTAAAATTCTCCCTTTAGTTCAAGTGGGACAGTGTGCCATTTTCTGAGCTCTGTCACTTTGCTTATAAACTCCCACTGAGACTAAAGAGAAAGGCAGGCAGGATTTGATTCATTGGTCTAAAAACATTTTACACAATGAACTAATTGTTCAGTAAAGCTAGTGAAACTATTTCCATAGACCTAGACTGGAATACTGAATCAAAAGCTGTTGCTGACCAATTAACACACTGATCTGTGACAGCATTTAAACTCCTGCTCTGCTGATTCAAAGTGGTGTGGAATGAAAATCTTTTAATATGGAATCTGGAACTCATAAGCCAATGCCCAATACAAACGTTGTACTAGTGTTCCTCCTCTCTGAAAACAATTAAGTGACCCCATTTTTTTTTCAGTGGGGAATTAGAAGTTTCAAAAACTTTGTTTTCCAGGAAAGAGAAATGTCAATCACTAGTGGAATTTGCTTTTCAGGTCCTAATGTAAATCTCACTCTTGGATTAGAGGAGTGACTTAAATCTTGCAGAAGTTCTAGGCTTTCCTTTCTTTATTAACACCTTCCAGTCATCTGAATTTTCATTTGTACTTGAAAAATGTTACTAAACATTTGCAATGCTCTAACTCCGGATTACTAAATACTCATGAAACTAAAGAAAGGTCAACCAGTTTAGGCAGTAGAAGGACTGACATTTGCAAGATAAGAGCAGTTTAACATGAGTTAAATACGAACTATTAAGTAGTAAGATTTTCAAAACTGCCGAGATCTTTTGGTCTTTAAAAATTAAAGCCAGAACAGAGAAGAATAATTAGTAAAAGGAATAAAGGTGGCATCTTGATGCATATGAGAAGAGTGGCTATAATGATGGATACAAAAAAACTGATCTTGGAGAAAGAAAAATCATTGGGATGTTAATAAAATGAGAAAAATTACGTGACGTAGAGTTAAGACAGACAGACAAAAGAAAGATAAAATGAGGACAGTAGAAGAGGGTAAATTGACATCATCTCTTGCTTAGGGTTTCAATTCTTTTCCTTTACCTTATGGCAGGATCATGTATTCAGCATTTTCTTGTCTCTATTATATTAATAATAGTAAAGTTTCTGGTGTTTAGATTTACTACCAAGTTGACAGAGGGATTTTGTCAGTAATTTGCCTTGGTTGCTCAGTGATTGCCAGTCTGTTGTGATATATATTCACACAGAACATATTTGTTTGCCTACTGAGTAGGAGGAATGGAAAGAGGAGAAAAAATCGGTGTGGACATGGTGACCTCCACTGTGAATTTTATGAAGTGACTTAATGGTTGCTGTGAATTTGTGTGACTCTCATGCTCTTTTAGAAACAGTGTGATAGACCTGATGGCTATACACAGCACGCACCCAAATGACACATTTTCCCCTTTGTATCAGTGGCATCCTCCCAAGAAAGCACTTTGAAACATGCTGAGTGCCGAGTGTAAAGCTGGCTTGATCTGATGGCTAATGACATGAAATTGGGAGCCAGAAAAGCCTGTCTTAATTCTTTTTTTCCTCCACCAACTCTTATGCCTTAGGGAAAATCACTTCACTTCACTAAGGACCTCCTGTACCACCAAGGGGAAAAAAAAAAAAAAAAGGCTTCCCAAGACAGATTCAGACTCTCAGCAACTTTACAAGATAAAGACAAGATGTTGTCTGCTACTTTGAAAATGTAAAAGCTAACAAAAGCTGGATGTCAGGGGGTTTATGTACTTTAATAAATGAACAAAATGCATATTACAGTCATTTGTGTGTGTGTGTGGAAATAGTTATCTTTCTACTGCAAAAGCATAGAGTGCCAAATGCTGATCTTAGGGACATGTTATCAGTATGAAGCCAACGACACAAGGACAATTACAATATTTATCAATGTTCACTAAGTGTATGCTGTACAAAATTGCATCTACACCCAGTCCTTAGTACATACATTATGTTAGAAGTCAAAGAAACCGAACATTTTCTGTCAAGCTGAAACTGAGAATTGCCTTTAGAGTTTCTCCTGCAGACTGTTTTGCAGTTCCTCTAACAGTTGTTCTGTGTGGCAGGACAGGTGACAACTCCTACTTTTCCTGGACACTTCCGAACCTCCTAAAGTAGTCTAGCTCACTCGCTTTTCAGTTATTAATGACATTTGCATCTGCTGTACCCTATCTTCTCCAATCATTTTGTCTAGTGCTAATGTTTTACCTTTTCCTTTTGAATTATTGCAGATGTTTGCTGATTATATGCAAACTGCAGCTGCCTTCTAAACAAGCTACAAATTTACCACAAAATGCACTGGACATCAGAAGAATATTTCACTAGCAGCAGGTTTTCCAGACGATGAAGAGACAGAATGCTAAGAAAACCCAATTTACTTTCTGCGTGAGGTAGAAGGTTTATATTCCTCTGGGCCTTTATTCCTGTGCATGCCACTTTGCAAATGAAACACACCACATAAGTACTGTATGAAGAAAAGCATCATGAATACTAAGTTAGTCTTGAGTTACACAGGAATATAAAATGCATTGGTTCTAGTTAAAATCGATTTTGCCTTGGAAATTAGTATTGGATTCACTTTCACCTCTCCCCAAAACACTTAGACAGATGGAAAATCCCACTGTAGCTGCTGTATATTAAAGTAGTAAATATATAACCAAGCAATCCAGAAATCTTGTTGATAGTTTCAGTAAAATTTATTTTCATTGTTTCACTGCAAAGGGGTACAGCCTCTAGAACGAATTCATAGAGTTAATCTGTGTTGATTCCAAAAATGAGAAATACCCCACCACCACTAGTACTAAGAAGATATAATTGGAGCAGAGTAGTTTCCAGAAATTTGGAGCCACTAGTTACTATGGAATTACCAAAAGAAAGGAGAAGAAGAAAAGGAACAGGAGGTCCTCATGGAATCCATCCCATTTATGTTCTGAGCAGAATTTTTTTAAAAGCTTTTCTTTTTTCCTTTTCAAAAATGTTCAGGAAAGAAAGGGGCTACATGAAGTTATAGAAACAAAATTTTGTATACTGCTGTAATAAATATAGCAGCTGCGAGATTCTTCATGCTTCCATTTATATTAAGTTAAAATAAATTACTGCCCCAAAATTTTTCAGTAATTACTAACTTTAAGTAAAGATACTGATAAGTATTGATGAGATTAAGTACACAGATAGAATCCAACTTTCGCAATCTTTTGAAAGCCCAANTTTTGTAGATTATTATTATTATTATTATTATTATTATTATTTTCCCTTCCTTTTCTGTCCTATTAAACTGCTTTTATCTCAACCCATGAATTTTACTTTTTTTTTTTCTTTTTTTTCCTTCCTGATTCTCTCGGGGGTGGGTGGGGAGTGAGTGAACGGCTGTGTGGCTGCCTGCCTGGTTAAACCCCAACAAATATACACATACTTAAGGTATAGACTGAACACATTGGCTAGGCATTTTGCTTCAATATCAATAACTAACTATCTGACTTGACAATAAATTTAATCTGGCTTTTCAGTGCCAGGTTACAAATCAAAAAAACTGTCGTAGATTGATACTATCTCAGCTGATTCAAAATTGCTCTAAACATCTAACTAATATCCTTGCACTGGCCTTTTTTTTGTTCGCTTGTTCCTGTAGAGGTTAGTCTGATAGATATACAGGCATGTAGACCTGTACTGGTGGGTATTCCAATAATTAATAGATCTGGTATCATTACTGTGGAAACAGAGCCTGAATCAGAGGGAAAAAAGTGCTTCAGCTAGGCACAACTTTCTAACATTTTCATTTCTTTAACTTTCAGAGTCTGGGGCAGGCAAAATAGCCTTGAAATTTAACAGAAACAAAACAAACAAACAAACAAACCCAACTACCTTATTCAGTTAATTAACAACAGAGAATAAAGGTCCAATATGAAAAAACAATATAAACTGAAACACCTTCTTTGCACAAGTCTTTGAGCAGCCACAGGGTAACTCTAGATATTGAGAGATGGAAAAACCTCCAGAGGAAGCCCCTGAACTGAGAAGACTTTTTGCCTAGGCTACTTTAGGTAGCCACCAGAGTTCATCAATAGAGCTCATCAGAGGTCTAAGATATAGCTGTGAGATCACAGAGCTCTTGGATAGGCATAAAGAAGTAGTATGCTCTAGTATTTCAGGCTTGGACCATATACTGTTAGTGAAAACATTTGCTGAAAAGTTTCTGTAAAGCTAATTAGGTGTGAGTTGTGAAATGTGAGTAAAGAACTGAAACAAAATGGTAAGGCATTGGAAGTAAGGAAAAAATGAACTTACAAGATGCAAACTGAAACAGAGTTGTGTGTGAAACTAGGGGACAAAGCTTGGAAAGAACATTCTCCAGCCCAAGAAACGTCCTGCCTACTGCCAAATACTGCAGATGGGAAACATCCACTCTGTTGGTGAACACAGTGTACTAGTACATCAGCGCACTAGTACACTGATGACACTGGTGTGCATTAACACAGCAGGTGCTGTGCAGTGAAGGAATTAAATACTGTAAGAGTCTTCACTCAGAGGAATCTGTTGCTTCTCCACCTCCGAGCTACTTTTCTCTTTCACTGTGGATGTTGGAGGACTGCACAATCTGGTTTAAAGTATGGCAAAAGTCATTATCTTTCTATTGTAATTCCTGTTTTCTTTTGTATTCTTTGTGAGGCTTCTGCAAATCCATCTACTATTTCTCTGCTGCATTGTATAAATCACAGATATTTGCCTTTAAAGATTAACTAATATTTTCTTGAATTTGCATGCAAACTGTTATGAACTGAGAATACTCCTCTGTTCAGTTTTATACTTCTATACTAGTACAGGCATTTTTGTATTATGTCACACCACACTTTTACTATAATCCCCATTTACCTTATTACCTAATCAAACTGCAGCTAATAACTATAACAAAACACTTATTCATTTCTCTATCCTTTTGGTGTACTTTTGATTCCTTAGGCAAAATGCCACATTTTGCATATCCATACCAAACTCTCCTATTGTTGAATTCTGAGCTTCAGAGCTTTATACTGTATGAAACGTCATTCTTCAGGGTTGAATACATTTTGATAAAATACAGTGATTTCTTTTCCCAGCTCCCTCAAATACATCCTTTTCCCTGAAAAAATCTCCAAAGCTTTCTGTAAATTACTCACTTTGTGATTATACATACTCTTTCAACATACGGAAAAGCACTTGTTCAAACTAAGAATTAGCTGTCTGTTATCATTCTTTTCTCTCCCTGGATCTCAGACTTATGCACACAGACCCATACAGTCCTCTACACTTTTTAAAATGAAACCAATTTGTCTGCTATTCTGATGCAATATATTATCAGGAGAATAATGCTTCCAAGAAATCTGGGTGAAAGTGCCTGAGAGATGTACAAGATTTGCTTGTTCAGGATTGGATTTTCTGTTTGGTAGATTTATATTTTTCCAAAATGACCTGGCACAGAAATTATCACTTTGCTTTGCCTAGTTGAGCATGGTGAATTAGTGCCTCTTGTATAATTCTCCTGGGGAAAGATACAGAGATAATGAGACATAGTCATGAACATAAAGTATATCCAGTTAATATGGATTCACAATTACAAGAAATAAAATTCTAAATGCTCCTGTACTAAAAACATATCTATGAAAGCCTCTCAAAGGGCAGAGAAAGACCTCATAAAGGATAAGATAGTCATCTAATAATGGAAAGGAAGAAGAGATATTAGAGGCTGGGAATTGGGATGATCATAAACTAATACTTGCAAGTTCTGCCTTAGTCCTTGCATGCACCTAGCTCATTGTGTCTATCATTACAGCACCTGAATGCCTTCAAACATCCTCCAGGACAATTTTAAAGCCTACTAAATTCCCATGTAAAATAAATGATTAAACTACAGTTAGGTTGAAAGGTTAAAGTATAATCTTTAAAGCAACTGAAAATTGGTAAAAATCATTGCTATTCAGTGTTTTCTCAGTTTATGAATTTATTTAGTTTGCAGTTTTTCACTTATTTCTTGTGTACAGTTGCAAATACTTTAAAAATATTCTTCTTTTGCAGAATAAAATCTAAAATCTGCCCTCCACAGTTTACTTTTGAGTAAGAATTCCTAAGCCTAGGACAATAGATGTCTTGCATTTGGGAAGATGTTAATGTGGTTTAAACCCATTTGCATTTAGAATGTCATAAATCTAAACCAGAGAACAGCAATTTTAATCTTTTGTATTTTTCTGATGCAAAGTCTAATGATCAATTGTTATACTAACTTTTGCTTTTATTCTGCAAGCTGAACAATCTAAGGATATTGGACCTGGAATTTTGGGTCTACACATGCATTAACTTTGCGAATAATGGCACTTGTGTAACTGATGATACGTACTGTACCTTTTGGGAAGTGTGTAGGATCTCTTTTCTTAGCATGCTTATTTTATGCAGGAGACAGCAGAGTATGTCTTCTTCTGTGCCTGCCCAAAATGTATCAGGCAGAACTCATGATAGTTTATGTTTGTTGAAAATATGAGTGCAGTTTGGCTCAATAATACTATCATATAGAAGTAATGTAAAATAGAGTTTATACTGTATGATTTTCATTTTAAACCTCACTGACTATATGAAAAGCACATGTTATCAGGGAGAAGTAGAATTGCATTTTGTACTTTGAGTTGCAGTCTGGACATAATGAACCTTTACCTGTTTAATTAGTAACGGTCTTATACCATAATGATATTGGAAACAGCCTATATAAAAGGGCCCCAAATATATTATCCTCCTTTTAGTTATTAAACAAAGGCTGGCTTGGATTTCAATCCATTTTGCAAGAGTTGCACTGTATGAACATGATTCGGAACTAGCTTATTGCGGGAACTTAAGTTGCACCAATAACTACATACCTTATTAGAAGGCAGAGCTAATTGTTACCCCTTCTTGGCATCAACTGTTTGAAGAGCTGTGGTACATAGGGCGAGCTAGAAATGTGTCTTAAAAACATTACACTTGAAAGAACAACACATGGGATTAAATATCAGATTGATCACCGTGCTTTAAAAAACAGCCCAGATAAGCCAGACAACTGAAAATCTTTATTTTTCACTCATCTTCTTCCAACGTGTTTTTATTCTTTGTCACTCGTTAATGTTTCTTATAGTTATGGGAAGCCTGAGATGATTGCACCATTTTCATAACATTAAAGGGAAACACTGAAATGAATGTTTCTCCTTGAAAGTTCATCATGTTACCCCTGGGTCTTCAGCTTAACTACTAAAGGATGTACTTTAAAATATTTTTTTCAGATAGGTTTTAATAAAGTACAAATGTTCACTTAATCTAGAACATTTGAAAAAATATTTAGAGAATATTTTAACTGAGGTTTCCAGTATGACCTTCTCCTGGCTAAGCTAAAAAGCTAAAAGTTATTATCATAATCATAATGTGAAACTTTTACCCTTTATTAATTATGAAAAAATAACGGTGGAGAAAAAAACCCTGACACTTTTTTCAGGTGTCCATGTGTGTTTATTTCTTAATATGTAATAACTAACTTCCTTACAAGATTGTGTATTGAGTACATCTGTTTGAACTTGACTTCAATCAAGCTATAATTGGGGCAAAACATCCTTTTCAAAGTCACTTACTTTGTCCTAAAAGTGATAAATTATAGAAGGATAGAAAAGCAGAACAAAGATGGGAAGTCTTCAGAAGAAATTGCCAGACACCAGTTCCTATACATTTACATAAGAGCAGCTCATGTAGTACTAATACGGTATTCATAGCTAAATCTCAGATTTGAAAGAGGTCACATACCACATGACAGATTTCTTGTAGAACAATCTTGATAATTTATTCATCAAGATGGTATCAACTAGGATATGACAGTGGGGAAGGGAAGTAGAAACAGAAAGAGCAGGATGGAGAAAGGTGTGGTAGAATTGTAGTATACTGTACAGTTTTTAGAACAGGAGGAGAATATTATTAATAGGATCCAAAATTAAAAATGAGAACTAAAAGCAGGTAAAATAATATCAGAAAGGAAGCTAATAAGATAGCATCATGTCTGTATAATAATTATAGTGACAAAAACCAGGAGTGGAAGCAAAAAGCACTACAGTTGGAAAATACAATACAAAGGATAAAGAATGAAGTGAACTATAAAACTGTGATTGAAGGGCACACAGTAATAAGCACAAAAAATGTGGAGAGAGTATAATATACATTTAGGACAAAACAGCAGCATAGAAGCATTTGAGGAAATCTTCAGTAGTTTGGATGCAGGAAGAGGAAAGATATTATGTTGCTGACATAAAATTGTTGAATGAAATATAAAAGAAGAGGAATATGCACTAAAAATATTAGATATTTGCAGGAGCTAAACAAAGATGAAGAATAAAGATAAATAATATACTGTGTATAAAGAAGTGATAAATAAATAGAGTTCTATTACAAAACAGGAAACTGAACAATGACTTGCAGAAATAAACAGAAATAAACTACAGTATATTGATAGCATGGAGAGAAATTCTTAGGGTCACAGGCAATTAGAGTTACCACAAATTACATATGGTAACATTCTCTGTGGAAACAACAAATTAATTATTGACTGAGAAAAATTATGACATTGTAGTTTTGTTGTACTTCATCTCACCAATTAGTAAAATTATTATTTACAATAGAAATTCTTTGGAGTTCTAGTTTTGAAAAAGGCAACACTGAAGCATCAGAATTTGCTACTTATATTGGTCAGAGGATTTATCTAAAAGCCTTTTAAAAAATGGGGAAAATATGCATTGAAAATCATACTTTAGTTCACTGAAGCTTACAGAAATATCTTCTGACTTCAGCAGAAACCAGGTTAGATGATCAGTAGAGATGCACTGTTCCCTGTGGGAGTACTGAGTGAGATGGAACATAGCTGTATTTTGCCCTCCCCAATATCCAACGTCCTAGTCTAGTGGCTCTCAAGAAACAACACAGTCACTTGCTTAACCTCCAGTTGTTTGTGACAAAAACTTCAGCTAGCAGTTAGCTTGCAAGACGAGTGTGGGGAGCCAGAATTACACAGCTTACTTCCTAGAGAAATTGCAACAAATCTCCTGTTAAGCGTGACTGTTGTGTGCTCAACTTCTGAATAAGATTTTTAAATACCAATTTAAAATACCTGAACAGTGTTTGCTTTCCGGATTAAATAAATAAATAAAAAAGACCTAAGTTTCAGAAAAATCTTGCAGGTTTTTCTCTTTTTTTTTTTCAGAAATGGTCCACTTTCAACAAAGACCCAATCATTTCTAAGTCCCAGAATGGAAATTGATTCTGTTTCTGTCAAGGTAGATTTCAACAGCCATTGAGAGGAGATAGAAACTAATTCAGTACTAGTTCTTCATGCCTCTGTTATAGGTCTTTTCTCTTTGTGCTATGTGTTTGAGCACATAACACAACCTGACTGGATGGTCTGGAAAGCAACAAAGGAGGAACTTAAGTTCTGACATAAACACATTGCAAGCAGTTGTTCTAGTATATACCCACATCAAGCAATGCCAATCCCTCATAATGCCGACACTGAATCAAGGATATTCTTTGGTACCAAAGATTCTTGAAAACAGAAATATATTATCATCTGAGTTACCATCTCAGAACTAATCCTTTTTTTCCCCTCCATAACATATCTTGTCAGGTTTTTCTATCGCAGCCCAGAAAGGCAACCATGTCCTGGGATGCATAAAAAGAAGTGTAGCCAGCAGGTCAAGGGCGGTGATTCTGCCTCTCTGCTCTGCTCTGGTGAAACCCCACCTGGAGTACTGCATCCAGCTTGGGAGTCCTCAGCAAAAGAAAGATATGGACCTCTTGGAGCAGGTCTGGCAAGGGCCACAAAAATGATCAGGGGGATGGAACACCTCTCCTATGAGGAAAGGCTGAGACAGTTGGGGTTGCTCAGCCTGGAGAAGAGAAGGCTCTGGGGACACCTTACTGCAGCCTTTCAATACTTAAAGGGGGCTTATATGAAAGATGGGGATGAACTTTTTAATAGGGCTCATAGCAATAGGACAAGGGATAAAGATTTTAAACTAAAAGAGGGTAGATTCAGACTAGATATAAGGAAGAAATTTTTTACAATGAGGGTGGTGAAACACTGGAACAGGTTGCCCAAAGAGGTGGTAGATGCCCCATTCCTTTTAAAGGCTAGTCAAGGTGGACAGGGCTCTGAGCAACATGATTCAGTTGAAGACGTCCCTGCTTATTGTAGGGGGGTTGGACCTTTAAAGGTCCTTTCCAACCCAAACCGTTCTATGATTCTATCAATCAACAGCAGCAACAGCCTAGAGAAGTGCAGGTAAATTTAACATAAATAAAGAAGGGAAAAAAATGCTGACCACTCACAAAACATCAGGGCTTCTGTCAGCCATTCAGATATTGTCTGGTGTAGAGCACAGATCATCACAGCAGGAAGCCAAAATCCGCAAAACATAACATTAGCTTATCAGACAAACGATTGTGATAACTCACCAGCACAGAGTTTATCTCCTGTGAGAACAGAAACAACAAGATGAAGAACCTGTTCTCAGTCATGGCCCTTAGGCATTCCAGGAAGCTTGTGTCCACCACCACCTAGATGAGGTCAGAGGAAAAAAAAATAACTACACTGGAATCACAGAAAATCTGAATTCTTCAAATTGTATTTTTTATGTGCAGCTGCAAAATATCTTTTTTAGTGAACATTGCAACAAAAATTAGTCAGAGAAGACTGCCAGCTAAACACATGTTTAGATCCATGTAGAATTCAGCATAGGGAGAGACATCCACACAGTCCCTTAGCTGCAATGGGACATCACAGTGTTAAACTATCAGGGTGAGTCTCCAAGTTCTTGCCTTTTCCAAAGGGAGACTAATGCAGGAAATTAAACACCTATAGTCTTCAGTTAATCTGAGCAGAAACTGTAAGTAAAACATGAGAGCAAAGTCTGTCTAATTCCAAACAATAGTATTGACCTGGGCAGAAGGTTACTGTAACAGCCAAACTGGTATTTTCACAGTTCAAAATACAGCTTTGGTTAAAAAAAGGTAAGTTAAAAACATTTTTAAAACCCACATGGAACACAAGTATTTTCAGACTGCACCGTAAGAACTCTCTCTCTTCCATTGTGGGCACTCTAATTAGACAGGTGCTTTGCTGAGTTAGCAGATAAAACCAAAAGCTAAGGGCAGGAGGAAAGGTCAGCAGTTTCTGTCAGTCTCAGTGTCCCGCGTTGCCAGCTGAAGTGGCAGCACATACTATGAGCAACACCTTTCCTACTGTAAGTTAATATTAAATCCTTCAGTTTTACTGACAAAAAATGTTGGTGTTAAAATTGCATAAGAAGTAAATAAAGGATAGCAAGATATTGAACTAACTTAAAATTATCTTAGAAAAAGACAATAGATTTAAATGAAAACTTTTTGAGAAGAGACTAATTAGCAAACCTTCCCTTAGTACATACAAGTAAACTATTTACTAGTAAGTGTGGTATCATGTAGTTCTTTTTCTCCTAAAAATAGCATGTTTCTTTACAGCAGGTCAAAAGGTAAAACTTTGTGATGTGTCTCTAGAGATGTAAAAGAAAGAATTCTGCACAGAAAGAAAACAAGATCATGACTTCATATGTGGGAAACATGTCTGTGTCAGCAAACACCAGCATGGAAACTCCTTTTTATACAGAGGTGTAATAAAAGGTAAGCAGGATTTTAAGAACCTCTGTAGGAAGAAATTCCTTCCTATATTTGTCCTTTCATAATTGTCCATGCCTGCCAACGTGGCAAGTCCTTTCCACAATCCCAAATGCCCTGGGTAGGAGGATTACACTGCACATCATGAAGGATAAAGGTAGAGCATGAGATAGCACAATTATCAGAACTTCTTATTTAGTCAACTTGTAGAGGATAAATTACCTTCAGCAGGAGGTATAACCTAAAGCAGTATGGCTTCGTATTGCTTGCTTATATTTTGCACTAGTATTAGAACATGAAAGAAACAAACATCTTTCTTAGCTTCCGGGATTCAGTCAGTGTAATTGCCCAATACTCATTCCTCTGAGACTGGTGGGATCAGTGGTACAAGTGGTGCGTTCATCAGCTCCTATCTAAAACACTCTTAGGATATTTGATATTCCCAGGGAATCTCAGTCCAGGTGCCTCCACAATTTTTGCTTGACGTTTTATACTGATAGCAGGAAGACATTGTGAAGTTGGAGAGGAGAGATTGGATCAAAACTTCTGTTTAAGCTCTGTCCTTCTAAAAAGCATGGCTGAGTATTCTCAAATACAATTAAGCACGTAACAAGACATGACCCAGTCTTCTGGACAATAATGTTAGGGACAAGATGGGCAGCTCTTTTTAGATAACAGAGTTTGAAATACATGAGTTTGATTAATAGTGCACAAATTGTCACTACATATTTTGAGATTGTGACAGCTATGACCAGTTTATTCTGCTGTCTGCTAACGTGCAAACTGTCCCTAAGTTGCAGAGGCAGGGGGATCAGGATCAAGCTTCAGGCAGCTGGTACCAAGGACTTTGTGAGTAGGCAAAAAAAGTGCTTCCCAGGAGAAATGTATGAGCCTAGACTACTATTAAGATTTGCTAATCCATGTTCTACTTCTCATACTGAATCAAGGCCAGCTTTTATGACAAAGCAATTGGATGCAAAAGTGCTCGCCAAGCAGATACCATGAATACAAACAAGGAATAGAACAGGGCTGCTGGATGGCTAAACTTCCATTCAGTTAAAACTTTTGGGTTGTTGTACAGGAGCTTCAAGTGAAGTGGAATAACATATTTGCATTTAGTTGGTCAACTAACTGGACAATCCTCTAGTCCCCCTGGCAGCTAACAAATAGCAAGCTAGCCAGCATTCTTCCTTTCCCCCACCTCCCAGCCCCCCTGGAATTTTCTATCTTGCTGGAAAGCATATCAGGGCAATAAACAACTTGATTTCTACTAAAAATATCAAACCCCATGCATTTTCAAAATACAAACAAATGAAAAAAAAACCACCATTCCTGTGAAATCTGCATTGCCAGTTAGGAAATTCCTTCCCTGGAAACAACTCCAGAAACCCAAAACTGATTCTGTGAAATCTGCATTTTCTGTTAGAAAATTGCTTCCCTAGAAACAACCTCAGTATAATTCTCTCTCCCTGTTCCACGTCACATGTTGGGGCACAGTAGGAAATTATGGCTGAGGATCACTGCACACATGTCTTAATCTAGATAATTTGTTCCCAGAAAGGAACTAAAATATATCTGGATTGATTTTTTTTTTTTTTCTGAAATTGAAAAACATTTCATTTGCACTGAAACCAATTATCCTAAGTAGCAGTGCAAAATGAGCTTATTTATTAATATAGTAAGCAACAATTTTGCACCTTGTTGGATAGGACTCCATTTTTAATTTCTCCTCTGACAGATTGAAATTATTTCTTGGTTGATAGACAAGAATGCANATAACCTTGCAATAACTCACTCCAGCTGTAATAGGTCTCCCATATTCTCCAAACAATAAAGTCAAACCCCATGATCAGTAGGCAGCACATAAGTTCACACCTCGGCTTCAAAATCCAAAAGCTTTAAGATTCTTTGAAAGAATCCAAGATTCTCCGGACTTCTCAGCATAAAGGCCACCTGCAATCTTTTCCTAGGTTTTCATAATAATCAAACTGTGCAAGTAAAGGTAATGACTTTCGCTGTACCTTTTAGCCATTTTCATCTATAGTTTTATAACACTTTTTCTGCTTTTTTATTGTAACTATTAATAGATCTGTGCAAAAGATCATTTGTAGTTTGCTCATACAGAAAGACATTTTATTGAATTAATGAGATTATGGTTCTTTGCTTTGGAATACTGGTAGTAATTAGACTTAATATAAGAATTCTCACAGCTGATCAGAGGTGTGAAAGGCATCTTATAATTAAGACCTATATAACACCACATTGTCTGTACTTTTCAGCTGCTCAGTCATACATCAACAGATTATACAGGCTACTTAGCAGTTTGTGTTATGAATACCTTATTGCAAGGAAAAAAGACAGAAATACCTTGCATTCCTTATCAAGAAAATTGTATTTCCAAGCATTTTTTCTTATGATGGCCCTATCATCAAATTTAGTGAAGAAGGAAAATTGATCCAGAGATAATACCTTTGCTATTACCACCGAATAGAATCTCTATCAGTGAATCCAAAGGACAACTGACATTTAATTGCTGACAAATTCTTGCTGTTTTTTAACTGTAACCTGTATGAAGCTTTTAAAATTATACCTATTGATAAGCTGATTTTTGACTTAGTAAAATGTCCAGCAGCTTTGTATTCTGAGGGATTCAAAATGCAGCGTACCATGAAATGTGTGGCAATAACTTGTCATTTTGTGTCATTTTGTAGTGATACCAATTGTCTAAAAAGCAGTTATTTATTGTAGCCATTTAATGTTTAGGCATGCAAGACTAGTATCTCTCCATTTATAGATTAATACTTTAGCTTTGGGAAGAAACTTGGGGTGCATTCCATCGATGTCCAATTAGGTGAAAAGATATAGATATGATTGTGGCTGCCTACAATTTATTGATGAATTTATGTGCCATCAGTCACATCTACACTAGTTTCTGACACTGCATGGACTAGTTTGAGTACTGTGAAACCAAATATTTAAACTCTTCCACTAATATTTATAGACAAAACATCATTTTTCATAAACATTGATTCAGTTTCACCTATTTTTATATGTAGCATAAGCACCCAAAATGCATAAAATTCCCAGAGCTGTGTTCTACTGTGTAGGTATCAAAATAGAAATGCTTTTCTTAGATCTTCAGTTGCTTCTGACTGTGAATACTTTAAACTACAGGGAAGGATAGAGACATAAGCTCCAAAATAAGCTTGGAGTTTTTTCCTTCCAAAAATCTGTGACTTTTAAAACACAGGTGCGACTTTGACTCCTCAGTAGATAGTGATACTGGCTTGCCATATACGAAGATGCAAGCTGCATTGTGAAGCATCTAGTTAAGAAGAAACACATCTCCAGATACTGTCAATTTCATAAAAGGTTACGCAGAAATGGTAAATCACACTGATTTATGCTAGAATGGATGGATAGAAATCCTCCAAATTTTCTATTTCTTTTCATAAAGAAACAAACATTTTCGAACAAAAAAAAACCCAAACCCAAACCAATAAAACTCTATCCTTGGTTTTTTTAGAACGTAATCATAGCCATTTCTTCACAAAGGTATAGTGTTTACTAAGAAATCTGCTCCTAGGGTAAGCTATTATTACTTCAGCAGTCTCCAGGCTCCAAAAGGAATGAAAATAGTTTCAAAAATGCAGGATGTTCATGAAATGGGGAAATGGATGATGAGCTTGTGCTACTTACTGCACCTTGTCAATTGTTTGCTTTTCATCACAAACTGAAAAGACTGCATAGACCAGCCACGTGGAAGCAGGGCCAGTCTGAAGACTAGGTAAAAGCAGAGGCTGCCTAACCTAGCAGGAAATAAATGATGACAAAGGAGGCAAATCAGGTGGCATGGAACATCTATTATTCATCTGCAGTAACTTGTTGCCTGGCAAGACCTGATGAATCCAATTTTGGGAGCATTTTATAGTAAGTTAAGAAGTTTACAAGGGAAAATTAGTAAAAATACCTTTTCCTGTGCTAGAAATAAGCTAAGGTCATCACTGGACATCTGTCGTCTTTGATAACCTGTCCTGGTTTCAGCTGGGATAGAGTTAATTTTCCTCCTAGTAGCTGGCACAGCGCTGTGCTTTGGATTTAGCTTGAGAAGAATGTTGATAACACACTGATGGTTTAGGTGTCGCTAAGTGGTGTTTATACCAGTCCAGGCCTTTCCAGCTCCCCATGCTCTGCCAGGGGCACAAGGAGCCGGGAGGGGGCGTGGCCGACTGGAGTTAAACCACAACACAACCTGCCCAGAGTTAAACAAATCAATGGTCAGCATCACACTAACAGCTGGAGTTGGGAATGTTGACATTTCTTATGGCAAAGGTCTGCTTCGCTCTCAGATTGTACAGGAGAAGCAGCAGAAGGAATGAAAGAGAGATGCTCTGCTCCTCTGCAGGTGATCTGGGGTATGGTGAAAGGTCTTCCTCACTCTCAAAAACGGTGGGGAACAGCACAGCTAAGGTGTGAAACGATCACCACCCAATCCCTCCAGCATACCAAAATCACATTTATTATGGAAGTGACTGAGAATAGAAATGCACAAGCTGGTTTTATCATTAGCATTTTGCAATGGCCTAAATTTGTTTTAACTGAGATGAACCTCATGGGATGATGGGAAGGACTTTTTTTTTTTTTTTTTAGCTGATCAGCATATATAGCATAAAAATGTGCAACTTGTTCCATTAACAACAGAAATACAGGAAAAATGCATATAAATTCACTGGATCTATATCTGGTTTTGTGCCAGCTTTCTAAAAATTTGGCTACAAAAGGAAGATTTTCCTAAAAAAAATGGAATTCACATGCTGGTTAATACACTGGGGAATTTATACTTCATCCAGTGAAGCAGAACGCAGCAAACCAATCTCTTTTTTTTTTTTTT
>VZTL01075113.1:0-45527 GCA_013400535.1 Scopus umbretta
AGTGGTTCATGAAGAACTGTAGCCTACAGGAAGGACCCACATTGGAGACATTTGTGGAGGACTGTCTCCTGTGGGAGGGGCCCCATGCTGGAACAGGGGAAGAGTGTGAGGAGTCCTCCNTCCTCCCCCAGCAGAGGAAGGAGCGGCAGAGACAACGTGTGATGAACTGACTGCAACCTTCATTCCCCGTCCTCCTGTGCCACTGGGGAGGAGGAGGTAGAAAAATAGGGAGTAAAGTAAAGCCTGGGAAGAAGGGAGGGGTGGGGGGAAGGAGTTTTAAGATTTAGTTTTTATTTTTGTATTACCTTACACTGATTTGATTTGTAATACATTAGACTAATTTCATTCCCCATGTCGAATCTGTTTTGCAGGTGGTGGTAATTGGTGAATGATCTCTCCCTGCCTTTATCTCAATCCATGAGCCTTTTGTTATATTTTCTTTCCCCTGTCCAGCTGAGGAGGGGAGTGGCAGAGTGGCTTCGGTGGGCACCTGGCATCCAGCCAGGGTCAACCCACCACAGATGGCAACCACACTATGCTAGCTGCTTTGCTACTTTTTGCTGATAATAGGCAAACGTTTCCTCTAATTGAGTGTGTGTCACTTGCCCTTGAATTCAATAATGGTAAAAAGTTTAATTCAGAGTAGAACACATGCTCAAGATCTCAATACCTACCTTGTCATTGTGCAGCCCCCTCACAGTTCCGCACAGTCACAGTGCACACTGCCTGTATTCTCTAATAGGGTGATTTATAAAGGCATACAGTTTCCACAGAGGTACCGATGCCTTTATATTGACAGAATTAGATCATCTGAAGCAAGGACCCCCCAAAGGGATGGATTGCAGGAGAGGGCAAATTATTCATGTAGAAGGTAATGAATGATGTGGGGTTTTTTTCTAAATAATGACTCAGATTTCTGTAATGTAACTAGAATAATCAAGTTGCTTCTAATGAACATTGAGATTCTGAGTGATTTGAGGATACTATTGCAGGTTTTTCGCCCCAGGTCTCCTGAAGGGACTTCAGTCTGGGTATTCTTCCTTGCAGTAAACACAAGTCTTTATAGACTGAAACAAAGAATAAATTATATTACCAGTGCTTTAAGGCAAGAAGTAAGCAACCTTAAAACATTTTTTTTTAAATTTCTTTTATTGCTTTACCCTGTCGAATGTGGGCAGGTTGCTATTAGCAATAAAGGAAATGCTGTAATTATAAATTGATTACTTTTTGACATTGTGATAAAGAAGGCACTGCCTGGAAACTGTCCCCTAAGAACATAGAATCATGGAATCATTAAGGTTGGAAAAGACCTCTGAGATCATGCAGTCCAACCGTCAACCCCAAACACCATGTCTACTAAACCATGTCCTGGAGTGTCACATCCACATGTTTTTTGAACACCACAAGGGATGGGGACTCCACCACCTCCCTGGGCAGCATATTCCAATGCCATACATGGGTATTTTGCTCTGTGTAAGCATTAGGTGTGAGAAATTTATTTCCAGCACTCCATGCTAACATGTTGACCTTCTACTGAAGATTAGTTTCCTAAAGAGCACCTCAGAAGAACAGTCTCATACAAGAGGATTTCCCATACCAGTCTGCCAAAATGGAGATACTGATATTCCAGCATCTTCTTTCTATAGGGTGAAAACTGAGACTTACTCCATAACCTTGTGGACTGGCAAGCGATCTGCAGAAGAACATGTAATGTCTCAAGGATGCGGTTCTGTCTTTTGGGTGACCTGCTCCAAGAATTTCCCCCTATCACTAGTTCCCTTGTGGTTTTAATTCACAGAGAAAAATAAGGCAGTGGTCAAGACTTTAGACTTGAACACCAGGGTTTAGTTCCTTGCTGGTGCTGAAAGCATAAATACACTGCTCTTAAGGCATTTGCAGTATGGCTATAGATCTCAGCTCTTTTTTCAGAAATGAGTAGTAGTTTATTATAGCAGTTCTGAGCAAAGAACATTAGCCTACAGTGAGAACTTGTGTAGAGTTACCTTGGTGTTTGAATGCTGTGTGCAGAAATATCCACAGAATACAAATGTTACTTTGGGAAGATTGCTCGCTCTGTTAGGGTAGGGTACATCACACCTTCACTTTGCAGACATCTGTGTCTGAGCTCTCTTTATATAAACAGAAAGAAATAAGCATTTCCAGAGTAAGAGTCTTTTCATCTTACAGGAGATACAGAATAGGGAAGACGAATTGTACTCATTTCTCTCCATTTGCTATACAGAGAGTTCTCTTGACCAACTCAGAGAGAGATTCATTACAGGGGTCTAAATTAGGTGGAAAAAATCCCACAGTTAGCGAGTCCTTTTCCTATCTGCAAAATAGGAATAACATTTTCTTGAAAGATTCTGACAAGATAGCTATATAATAATCTCTTTTGTAACACCTGAATATTGCCAATATAGGTAAGTGCATCCCATATGGGCAGGAAAGGGAGAAAAAGGTGGAATGAACCTGCTGCTGATCACTTAATGCCGCAAAATAAGGTAAGGCATATAATAAAAGTGGACTTCCACTACAGTGTCTGAGGTCAGAGTCTAAATGACTGCTTTCACATCAAGTCTCAGTTTTTTAAACAATCAGACCTGCTCGGTGAGGGTGGCAGTGCAGATTTGCTCTGCACACAGTGGCATTTTTATCCTGAGGGCCTTGCCACTCTTTGTAATTTTACACCAAGTCTTTCAGTTATAACATCTGATAACTTTTACTTTGATTATAAATAAAGATATGCCTGTAACCATCATCTTTTCCCCGTAAAAGAGAAGTAGAAATAGAGACTTTGACTTAAATGTCAGTTAAATGCTCAAAATTTGGAGAGTTGAACACACACCCACCCCCTACCCCATTCCACCCCCTGCAAAGCCCTGAGACATAATAAAATAGAATGAGGTTTGGGGGGATTTTCTCAGTTTTCTTGGGATACGTGGTTTTAGCGATACTGCACATGAAATCTTAGGATGCCACCAAAGTGTAAATAAGAACTGCTGTAAGCTCAGTCAGAGAGCTATAAAGTTATGTGAACTACCAGTCTCTCACATGATCACAAATTTTAAAACAAAACAAACAAACAACAACAAAAAAACCTGCCTAGAGTTGTAGTCCTTACGCAGAACTAACCTTCACTTTCTTTTGCTGTAGGTAAAAAGTATTGTTCTTCCATCTAATCCATGGGAATTCACAGGAGACTATACTGAACTAGGTATCCCTCTTTTTTAAATTAAGTGGATGCTGAGTAGGAGGCTGTAAAGCTGGCAGAAAAATAAAGCTGCTTGTCTAACAGCAACATTTGAGAAGAGATTTCTTTTTCATACATATTGGGCTCTGAACTCATTAGCATGATCCCTGGTAAACTTTTCTGACCTGTTTTTTACTTTGCACAGGACTGGCACAACTGTATCTCTCATTATATCACATCAAATGAGTCCCACTGACATGAACTAGGTACCAGCTTGTTAAGGAAAAGACAATAAAGGCAAAATTCTCCCAGCAGATCTGCATGACAGGTCTTGATTACTGATACCCCGCACTCTAAAAATGTGTAGTCTTGTCTTTGACATGCAGTCAGAGACACACAATATCAGAGGCAAAAGATTTTCCGTGAAAAAATGAGTTTGCCAAATTGCATAAACAAACCTATTTTTAAGAAGACTTTATTTTTAGATATTTTATTAATACTGTTCATAGACAACATTTTAATAACAAAATTAATCACTGTTTAATTACAAGGAACAACAAATCACATACTCTTTCCCCTTCACGCAGTGTATAGGAGAGGGAGAAGATCAATATTTGGACAAATACATGCAAACTCAGCTGGGCACTTGGAGACCAAGAAGTATCCTATAGATTATGTGGACTGTAGATTAACCCTGATCTCACCACAAGGCAGCACACAGGGAGGAAAAATGTGATTTCACTGATGGACTGGCAATCAATGTGGTGCCCTAAGAAACATGTCTATGCAAAGGATCAAAATCTTCAACTTAAAAAGCTTATTAATAAAATAAAATAAAAAATAAAATCCTGGGCAGCTGTAAATCTCTGAAGGAGCAGTACCAGAAGTGCTCTGAAATCACGTGTTGTGCCTTGTGTCCTTGTAATCAGTACACGAAGATTACGTTGAGTCACAGTACAAAATGATGGAAAAATCCCACCTGGTTTGGGGGTAAGGCTGTGTCAGAAGATTTTCTGGAAGAACTTTGCTGCCTCTCAAGGATGCAAATTTTCTGCCTGATTCCTTCTCTGTCAGGAGAGATAGCACAGCTTGATATTTACAATCTGTTTGCACAGTAAATAAAGATGGCAGGTGAGGCAAGGAGGGAAGGCTGTAGGCACTGCTGCTGCTGAGGGTCACTCTTGGAAAAATCTCCTGGGTTATTCCTGTGCTAAAATTTCGGCCATTCCTACAGCCAAGAAGCAGGGCTACCCATAAAGGCAAGGGCTGTCAGGAGGGTGTGTCCAAAGAAGAGTGTAAATTGCCATGAAAAAAATACATTTTTTTCAGTTATTATTGGAATCAGTCTACACTACCTTGAAGCAGTTGAGAAACCCTTTGGTCTAGAGAAAACACAGCAAATATAATAAGCTTCTCTCTCATTTTGCACATTTACTGTACCTGAGGGCAATTTATTCTTATTATCACACCTCTTTTCTTGTAGCTACTACCTACATGACATCTCCTTACCAAGGTCAGGTTTCAGTTTGATAATGTTTCCAATCAATAATTACCTACCTTTATTTCATGACTGGAATTTTCCTAAAAAATATCTTCTTCCTTTTGTTCTCTGTCAAATTAAAGGTTTAATATAGAAAAATATATAATGAACTGGAAAAAAAAATAATCAAACCCTCCGAAGTATCAAAGGAAATCTATCATGTAAAACAGGAAAGCAGAATGTACTAAACTTAATTATGGGTTTAAAATTCAACATTTGTCTCCTTATTCAAGTTCTCTGTGGCACTGGAGAGTTTAAGAGAGATTTTTAATCATGCTATTATTTATTAATGTTTTCCGTGTTATTTATTTAGCCACTCTGACTAACAATATGCTCTTGGTACATGTATAATTAATATTCTATATTAAGGGACACTGTCAGTTTCAGTTTGGCCTGTCTTTTCAAAAGAAATCAACCGTCAAAAAAAGTTTAAAAAGCTCCCAAGTTTTTATAAACTTCAGCCCAGTAAGTTTTTTTCCTGAAATAAAAATATCATCTGAAAGCTACAGTATTCCTTACAATTTTCATGTAGCAGTCCAAATCCTAACTTTGGGTATTGTAAGCTAAAAACTGAATTGTCACAAATTGTCAGAAATGCAGGCAGAAAACAGTAGTGAATGAAAAGTAAGAAGAGACATTAAACACCTAATCCACATTGATCTTCAAAACCAAAATTTAAATATTTCTTCACATACCCTGACTCCTAGAAACCACAATCCACAAAAGACAGACCATCACACCCCCTTTCTTCCTTCTCCCGGACTTATTTCAACCCATGAAAACAAAGGTAAAATTTTCAATGTATTGTCTGAACATGTAATTTATTTCCAGACTGCAATCTTGATAAGAACAAACTCACATCTTTCTCTTAGGGAAGACATAGCTTTAGCTGTTGAAATTTGATAAGGGTAAATCACAATGATTTCCTAGACCCAAGCAGATGTGAGATACGTAGGTTAACCTAGATAACATTTTCTGGTAATTCAAATCAATCCCTAGTGAAAATAGCTAAGTGATTGCTCCCAGAACGTTTCATCTCTCTATCTCTCATAACCAATATCCCTGTTGCTTATAGGGGTGGGGTGTTGATGAGGTTATTAGGAAAATTATGTTGTTCTCCAAAACATCTGAATACAGAACTGGGAAACAAGCATGGTTGATTAGAAGATAATTTAGTTCTCTATTTGTAGAACTGGTCTCACTGAAGTCATTCAGAAGTGCTCTAAAATCAGGCATGTCCTTTTATCTTGCATTTGATGTCAACGCGTTGGAACTAAAATTCCCATCTACTTCTGGAGCAGACTATATCAGAGTCATCCTACACTTCCTTTATGCAAGATGTTAAAATTTAATGGAAATAATTGTTGTTAAATATATATATATTAAGAAGTCTTATTAAAAATATACTTCTTTGTAATCAGTTCCCTATGGAAACAACTGCTGGATGATCATGAAGAGTGTATAAATATTTGTGTGTTTTCGTATCAACCAGTGATGATGTGAAATTTCCATTTCCTCCTTCATTCCCCAAGTAACTTTTGAATCAGATATCCATCTTCAGTGAAAGTTTATGGACTCACGGCTCAAGCTGTACTGCACTCCTACAGTTTCCATGGAAGCAGGTGACTGCGGAGAGAGAAAATTTCCCACTGATGAAAAGGCTAAGAACATTGTTACTAGGCATCAGAGAATCCACACCGGTGGTGAGGGGTGGGAGCATCAGTAATCAAGCTTCATTAATTCCACCCCTGACTGAACGATCAGTTTGTTACCTTGTTTTTTTCCTGCTCAGTTCTTACGGTCTCAGCATGACTCTTCTTCTTCAGGAATCAGTTTCCTAGGCTAAACAGGACTTGGATTTTTACTATTGCAAAAAGATGTATTTCTTTCTTTTTATAGAAGGAGAAACTTTCTAAAGGCACTTTCAAATGCTCTGTATTCATCTGGTACAGGTGGGGATACTCACGTCAGCAGGCTTATTGTGACACAGTGGTCACTTTTAAAAATCCTTTTTCATTAGACACTTTATTGAGTGATGTGAAAAAAAGAAGACAAACCCAGCGACTTCACGTCGGTTAAAAACTTCATTCTTAAATCCAAACAGAGACCTGTGAAAAAGCTTTTGCACAAACACATCCCTGATGTCAACAGAATGGGAACCTGCAGCTCGATGGGCTGCTGCAACACGTATAGTTCATGTCATGCTGTTTCTTAAATCACTTTGTAAGCTGGGGGACTGTCTCCCCCTTGCCACTGTTGTAAGACCTTTGTTGGGTTTACAAAACACAGCTTCAGCTTCCTGATGGTGCTTGTGGCCAAGTTGCTGCCCGCGTACGTTTGAGGTTTGCACATCACAGCTGGGGATGTACAGGGGGACTAAGAAGCCAAATAAACATCACGGGGGTTAAGGAATCCCAAGGAGGGCCTCGGGAGACTTGTTAATGGCAGCTTTAAAGCTTCATTAGCCACCCCAAGCATTATCTCCTCAAGAAATCCGTGCTTCGTAACATTCCCTGATATTCACCTACCTTTGGCCTGTAACCTCTCACCTGCAAAGGCTATTTCAGTGAAAGGTGAGCAGTAATCTGGATTCACATTACCAACTTTTGTCTGAAGATGTAGGCAGTATGGATTAGGTTTTATCAACCACTTTCTCCTTGTCTTTCGGCCCCATAAGGCAGATTTTGTTTTTTGTTGCCACAAGATACCTGAATAAGAGGGCCTGCTGGAGTGAGATAGGCATGGGGAGGCTGGAAGGGGAGAAAAACATTACAGCGGGGTAGGAAAGCCGAAGGTGAGTGTTTATTATTGTGAGGATGTCAGGCACCGTCTGCGGAGCATTTTCACTCCAGGTCATTGACAGCAAAAAATCTCATGCAGAGCAGCATGTGACAAATTGATTTTCTTTGCAACTTTCAGCTGACCTTTGAATACATGATAAGTCAAGGCCACAAGAAAAGATCCCTTACCTCCTTTAATGCTCCTCTTTTTCTTAATAAACTGCCCCTGAAACATTTGCTCTGTACTGTCTCATTTCGGCTTGATCGATTCTTTAAGAAAAACCATCCTGACTAACTGCAAGTAAAATTTTTTAGAATGAACACTAATTTCTACAAGCAACTTACCCCTTTGTTTCCTCTCCTTTGTTATAATTCATTGAAGAATAAGATATGTTTCAAGACGATGAAATCAAACCCATCCAAATCAAAATTTTTACTGAGTCGACTTCATCAATTTTTTGCAAGAGAAATACAATGCTGCACAGTATTTCACCATTCATAGAAACTAGTCGTGCAGTTCAATAAAAGATACTTAAATTGTATAAGCTACAGTTTTGACTGGTTTCATAATTGTCCTTCTGAGATTTTCAAATGCATTTTGTATTTAACTTTGTACAGTTTCTTTTTCTTCCAGTATGGCAAGAAAATTGTCTTTTAGAGTCATTAAACAATATTCTGAACTGGGACATGGGTAACCTAAAAACTTGCAGCCTATGCAAAGTTTCCTTCCAAAGACATTACAGAGAGTCTATTAAGATCGCTGTTGTATGCCGGCAAATATTCAGCAGCGCTCCTGTTCCGTTCCGCACAAGCATGCAATACCGAAGCTAGGGAGCGTTGTTAAGGCCAAGTATCTGAGACAGAAAACACAGCTGCTTACAACCCTGAGAGCATAACATTAAGGAATTCAGGCACGTGACTTGGGAACTGTCTAGAAAGTAAGGTGTTTTCATTTGTTTTGGGTTGTTTGCTTGGTGGTTGTTTTTTATTTTTTTATTTTTTAATTTATTTTTTTAAAGAAAAAAAAGCCAAATAGTCAAATTAGAGCATTATCATTGTGTTAAACCAACCAAAAGAAATGTATGTTGGTTTTTTTTTTAGGAAAACAATAAATTCTCTGGACTAGATTTCTGTTTTCCAGATTTCCAATGGAGGGAGGAAAGAAGAAAAAATATATTGCTTACGGAAAGTGTTTCTTTAACAAAAAAAAAAAAAAAAAAAAAAAAAAAATAAAAAAAAAAAAAAATAAAAAATTAAAAAAGCAAAAATTCACATTTGATACTAAAATCCACTCAGCTCTAGCAGTTTACACTGCAATTAGCTAAATGCTACTACACATCTAAGAGGGTTTTAAAATCTTTGCTGAATTTCATTAATTACTATCTCTAATATATATGAATGGAAAAGATACCTGTGGCTTACAGCACAATCATTTCTATAATGTATTTATCTATCGATCGATCGGTCTATCTATCCTAAAAGTTTTCTGTGAAGTTTTCAAACCACTTTTGATTCTTTCAGTGCCGTTATGTATAACTGCTAACTCACCCCAGAGATATTTGGCATGTTATAAAGACTAACAGAAATCACATTTTTGCTTGCATTTTATATGAAATAAAATGGCTTGCAAAATACGACAGCCCATGCCTCAGAACATTTTGGAAAGGGACAGGATATCACAGCTATTCTAGTGTGCTGGGATTTTGTAGTGGGAATGATCTGTGTAAGACATCTTATTTAGTGAGATGCAGAAATTAAAAATGTTGTATAATGTAGTAAGAATAAATAATAACGTAGGAAGAGTTGTGCAGTACTAATAGGCTGCAATTAAAAAAAAAAAGACTTATCATCTCCCTCAGTAGACTTAAATGCATCAGAAAAAATAAGTTAGTAAATATTTGTATTCATTTTAATGTTTGCTATTTGTTAATACCGGAGTTCCTCATGTCAGTATTTCCTATCCAAGGCATGATAGCTACTGAAATAGAGTATATGTACACCTCAGAAACTTAGGGATCCAGATGCCTAAGCAGAGACATACAGTGCCATTTTGGTGTGATAAGGTGCTCTTCCCAGATGTGGCTCTTCCCAGTTGTGGCTCTTCCCAGATTTTCCAATCCAGGGAGCATACACCCCCACGGGCCCTGCGAAGTCTGCCAGCCCATGCAGGCGTTTCAGGCACCCTTGGCCCATACAAAATGGCAGATGACATTCATATCTTAATGGTGACCTCTACCTGTATTTTTGCCTTGCAGTGACAGGCACTGACAAATTTTCAGAGCTGTGTTTTCTGTTTAAATATACTTTGCTTCACAGAAATAGTACTTGAACATTTTTCTTTTAGGAAGGAAATTTCTGTCTTTAATTCATATAACATGCATTAATAAATATTTCTTTAAACCTCAGAAACAAATATGTAAGACTGAGCTGAAGTAGACTTGTCAGCTCCTCAGCTGAGATTGTCCATTTCTCTATGATTTGATCTTGGACAAAAGATGAGACCATCAATTCAGGTGAAGAAAACATAATTTAGCCCTTACCTTGGTAACTAGATTCAGGATGTCCCATCCATTTATTCAACATATCCAGTGGAAATATCTACCCGTTTCGAACACGTAATGCCACTCCTCCAGGAGTAGATGCAGAGACTGAGACTTGGATCTCTTAAGCAGCCGATACAGTTTGATAACACACTGACATACCATTCCCTTTCTCTGCCAAACGGGTGCTTTATCCAGTCTCTTATATCAGGGAGCCAGACGGGCACCAAAGCCAACATGAGAGAGCATAAGGTGGGAAAAAGGGATGGATGAAGCAGAATGGGGAGGAAAAACAAGCTCATTCTCCTTTTCACTTATTTCAAACTCTGAGTTGTGCTTACCCCATCTGCTCTAATCCCATCTTGATGCACAGTTTTTACCCCTCAGTAACTTGTTGGCAACTCAAAATTCTCACTTTCAGTGGAAAACCTGAAATTTAGGGACCCCAAGAAAAGTAGGTGTCCTTATTCATAAGGAATGTGGGAAGGTGTGAGAACGTTATAACAAATGGTACTAAATAACAACTGCAGAAATAACATCTCTGACAATAACCAGACACTAGCAGATATCCTGTTGTTCCCTGGGGCTGCTCCAAGCATTACAAGCAAACATATTGAGAAAAACGTCCTCTCTATAGGACAGTGACTTAAACCAAAACACTTTTGCTGAATCATCTTTTTCCCATCAAATGCCTTTCTCTCTCAAAATAAGAAGTTTCTGTTTCTGGCCAGAAGAAGGGGCCTTCCAGCTTTTTCGTTTTACGATGAGAAATCTCCTGTTCACTTCCTCGCTTTAGATAATGGCTCCCATCTCTAAGGCTATCTCTAAAGGGGTTGGAATAGCTCAGAAAAAAATTGCTGATCAGTCTCCAGACCATCCCAAAGCTGCAACAGCTCAGTGACCTGGAGAAATAATGATGGCTCTTTCAAAGCTAGCACAGACCAGATGATGTCTATGTTTGAACGAGAGATGGAGAGAGGAGTGATTTCTGTGTGGCAGGCAGCCTGAACTTCTTGGCTTCTTGGGTTTCAGCACTTTGCTGGGCACAGATAAAGCCTCCTGACTGTGGAGATAAGGAGAGCCTTGATGTAAGGAATCCCTCTGAAGATTCATTCCCTGTGCTCTGATATAAGCTGATTCCATTCCAATCCCTACAAACCAAACTGCTTTCAAACCCTATGAACCAAGCCCTGTGAAGTTCAAATAGCTCCTCTAAGGTGAAATTCTTACACTTTGCTTTCGCAAGGAGGCTCTGAAAACCTGGGGATTCTGACATGAAAGGGTCTCCACAAATACCCAGGATTATTTGATAGTTAGTGATTAGGATTATCTTGTACTTTCCAAATAATGGAAATATTGAGAAACAATACACAAAAGTCTTGTCCTTGCTTCTAGCTCAGTAGGTGCATCTTAGGTTATGGTAGTATGTATAATGTAAGTGCAATATCTAGTCTAAGGAAAATTACTTTATTGGATTTATCAGTAGAGTATTTTACACAGACAGTGTTGATTGCAGTTCAGGGTTGAAATGGATGAAATTACTGTTTAAATTAATGAACTGAAAAAAAAAGAAAATCAAAAGTCTGAATATTAGATGCACTCATAAGAAGTTTCTTAAGATACAAATTGAACCAGCTATAAGTAATGAACAAGTTTTCTCAAAACCATAATATTGGTAGAGTAGCAACTGTCATTCCCTTAGTAACCACATCACAACCAAATAAATAAACCTGGTATGCCAAGGGAAGGAAAAGGAAAAGGAAAAGGAAAAGGAAAAGGAAAAGGAAAAGGAAAAGGAAAAGGAAAAGGAAAAGGAAAAGGAAAAGGAAAAGGAAAAGGAAAAGGAAAAGGAAAAGGAAAAGGAGAAAAGAACACACCAATCCTTAAAAGGGTTCAGTTAAGTAGCAAAATTTAGAAAGGCTGGAGAAAGGTCAGGTCAGATGAGTCAATGGTCACACATTGCTTGTATATTAGATTGACCATTTATTAGTAAGAAGAAGATTCCAAGGCAGGATGAAAAATAAACTAGATTTATTCTCCCTACACTTTATGGGAACCTTTAAGGTCAGTGTTTTTTCAGCTCCTTATCTGCACTGAAATTTGAGCTGAAACACATTGGAATTGTTGATTTTTGGTCTTCTACTTGGCCAAGCAATCCCTCCAACACCCCAGGGCTTGGTAAAAGCAGCAGAACAAGGATAAGATACTCCCCATCAGACTCTAACCATCCAGTCTAAAACAGCCACCGTAGACTCCTGAAAAGGATGAAGGAGTGTTCGATACTTCCAGATTCAGCTCATCCTGACATGCATGGTTAAGAGAGAGAGAGAATAACAACAGCCCTTAAGTGGTTGGGTGGAAGGCCTAAAACTGGGGGTCTGAGCTCTGAGACAGAGTTCAGTCATTTTTTGGACATCACATGTGAGGGGAATAAGGATAGATCTGGCAGCCTGAAAAAAGGAAGCCGCTGCAGCTGCATGCCCCTCAGGTCCAAATGGTAGAGATGCTGCAAATGCATACCCAGTAGGCACAGGTACACAGAACACACCTATACAACCACATATACACATATATATATACACACATATATGTGGCTGGACACACAGATCGCAGACAGACACACAGAGCAGTCACACAAACACAGGCAGCACAAAAAGCCTCATCCTGCTTCCCTCTCTGGTTGAGCAGATTGGAAGACCATTCTTGAAAATATATACACCCGTACAACGTAGACCCCTCCAGCAGCTGCGCTCAGACACTCAGTCTGCTGAGCAGCTGCCCCTGGATGTCAGTATCCCCAGCTGCTGGCTCCTGGACATACAAGCCACCAGGACCACAGCTCTACTCCAGTTTGCACCAGAACACACACACACATACACACACAGAGCTGGCCAAGACTCCCCTGGACCCCTATAGCCAACCCCAGTGATTTCAGCCCTAGAGACACCTCTGGCTCCCAGATCACATCACCTACTCTCTGGCTGCTCCAGCTTGATCTTTGCTGACATTTACAACCTCGCTCCCGTCTCTCCAGCCAGGGAGCCTCGAGCCTTGGTCCCAGCCCAGCTGCTAGCACCCAGACCCCATACACACACTGCTTGCAGAATAGAAAGCCCCTCACCCAGGAAAATTTTTAGGAAAGAATTTAGTATGTATACTGAGAAGCAGCTATTTCAATATGACTGATCCTGTTTATCCCTTTTATCCCCCTGTTTTCACACAGTTGTTCCTCCTCAGACTACCTAGATCCCTTCCTTTGGCCATAATAAATCCTGTTCCATCCCAAAGTGCTTTTCCCCTGCATCCCATAGTGTGTCCTATACCCACAGGCAGCAATCCCTCAATCCCAAAGGTGCGCCAGCATTGACTCATCATGATGGGTTTCCCTCCTAGACAGCGGAGCTGAGGGTCTCGTGGGACAACCATGGGAGGAGCCCAGAAAAGGGTGTCCCTACCTCTGAGTCCTTAATTTGTGTTCCCACCTGCCACTGTGCCCCTGAGCTCCTCTGGAATTGTGCAGACCGGCCATTGATGGGCTGCCGGCTCCAGGGCTGGGCCTGGGAGCAGTCAGGACAGGCTATTATTGGGGGTCTCCCTCCTGCTGTTGTCTCTCCGTGTTCCTTTGTGGGTGTGCAGATGAGCTTTTATCACATAACCCAGTATCATGATCGTCTTAAATCACCATGGTGATCTTTGGATATAAAGAGCGTTCGTTGACTCTGCACAACACACGGAGGGCTGCTACTCCAGATTTCTATATTTTAGATGGTTAAAGGTACAGAAAATTAAATCCAGCCCATGCTCAAAGTGAGGCTTGGAAGCGGCAGGATGGGAAAAGTGAGATAGGGAAGCAGGAAACAATATAGTATAAAAAACCTTAATAGTTTCCAAATTGCATCAAGAAGAGCACTCAAAGGAGTATAAAACATAGCCTGGGAAATGCAAGCAAAAAAACCCACTTTCTGTGGTTTTTTACTCATAATATTCCATAAACGGTGTTAAAGAAGCACACTTGGCAAACCTAAGTCCTTTGGTTTAATTTGCTCTACTGCTAGCTCTCAGTTTAAATAAAAATATGCAAATATTTGTGGAAAGGCTGATAGGGCTTTTAGTAGATGTTTCTAACTACTTCAGCAGCTTAATCGCAATGTGATTTTAACCTGACATAATTAATTTCTTACAAATAACAAATCATGACTGATGATGACTTAGCTCTATTTCATTAACATTTGATAAAGGACTTTCAAATCCCCAGGTGGAAAATACCACAGAGAGAGTTTGTATAAAAAAACACACACCACAACACTGTTTTTCTCCAATTTTGAACTTTCTTGTATATGTTTATACTCACCTCATGCTGCTATTTACATTTTTTCCAAGCCAAGCATATATTTTAACAACTTGCATACTAGGATTACATTTTCTAATAAACAGTTGATAAAGCTGAGAATATGCATTCCTTGGTCTCAGAGCACATTTTCTTGCCAGCGTCATATCAGTTTACATTGCACTATCACTGTAATGGTGTTGGTGTTGTTGGGTTGATAGTTGGACTAGATGATCCCAGAGGTCTTTTCCAGCCTTGATGATTCTATGATTCTATGATTCTATAATTATATCTGTCTGGGACGGGGCAGCCCTTGGCCTCTTTCCATAGAGCCACCCCAGCAGCCCCCACTGCCAACATCTGGGTACAGGCACCCCATACACTTGAAACAAAGAATTAACAATGAAATGTCAAGTTAGTAATTTTGAAAGAAGAGTTAGTCCATACCTTAATCCAGAAAGGTTTGGGAATGGGTGTAGATTGTTGTCAGAAGAAACAAAGATGTATGAAAAGAAAGGTAAATATCAGTGCAAAAAGCTTGAATCCAGGTAAGAGTTATGATGACACTTCCATTAAACAAGACACTCATCCATTAGAACTGGTACTGCTGCTCGAGTTGGGTGATGAGAAACAAAGACAACCATTCAAACACCACATTCCCCCAGCTCTGAAGGAAAAAAAAAAGCTGTGTTCTGTTTTCTTGCACCATAATTACTTTCAGTCATATTATTATTCTCCTTAAAGGAAGATGCCCTTGAAGAAAATTCCCATATGGGTCCAAAAAAATGGTCTGTTTATATCACATGCCAAGCCATACAACATGACAAATAAAGGTACGTCTGGAAAAATTGCTGCTTTACTGCCTGTACTTTAGAGATGTTTAGGATTGATTCAGTTGCAACAGTGCATATACAACTGTTGTAAAACATACTTTTCTGTCTTGGAGCTGACGGAGTTGTGGATGTCACAGCATTTATCTGATACTCAAAACGTACCATCCCTGGCTCCCTGTGTTGCTCTAAGGGACTCCTTTGTCTGCTTCAGATCTTTTTTCAGATGGCTTCAT
Organism: Scopus umbretta; assembly: GCA_013400535.1. Classification (NCBI taxonomy): domain Eukaryota; kingdom Metazoa; phylum Chordata; class Aves; order Pelecaniformes; family Scopidae; genus Scopus; species Scopus umbretta. The sequence goes on from VZTL01075113.1 coordinate 15,447, forward strand.
CTGAAGCTATCGCTGCCACTCTGACTCTAAAACCAGCCCTCCATGTAGAAGGCAGTCGCTGACTCTGACTGAGGCCAGCAACGAGACTGTCAGCAGAAACAAACTCTCTGCTAGAAGGCAACAAAGAATATGGTTGAATTACGAAATATGACAAACATGAGAATTTAACCCTTGCGACTGCTTGCCTGTCATGTTGGTGACGGTGAGAGGTTTCCATTGTAGTCATCACCCACCCAGGTACCCTGCTGGCTGGAGGGGCTCATCAGGCAAGCCTGAGCTTCTTACCTCTGCTAGTCCTTCTTGAAATGGGAAAAGGCCTTGATGCAAGACAAAAATAAAGGACTTTTTGCATTTGTAGTATGATACTGAGTACAAACCAAAGTCAAACCTTTAACGTTTGGGGGATGTAGATTTTGAAGGAAATTCTGTGAACAATTCACCAGAAACATTTGGTGCATGAATGCCTCAGAGAGGATCTAGGCAGACATTTCAGTTGCAAATAGTAAAGAATCTCGTTATCATTTATACTTTCATTGTCTTTTATCATTGTTTGGATTCAGTGAGGTGCAACACTGGTGTACATCCCTACTTTTCTGATTCACAAAGTTTAAAAAACTTACATAAATATGCATGTTTATTAAGACATTTCATATTAATTAAAACTCAAATGTGAAAGTTGGTATTGCTCCCTTTTTCCCATATTTTTTTACCAAAAAAAGGCAAAAAGTGAACAGATAATATTTTTCCTTTGTTTGTTTTGCATTGAGTTTTGTAATGCTCATTTTTCAAGTAGATTTGATATTTCACTTTCTCTTTCATCCATTAATTTTTTTATTTGGTCTTTTTATTTCTTTCTTTTAGGGACCAAAAAGAAAAGGAAAGATACAGCAGAAAGGGCAAAAATGGCAGAAAAAAAATGAATATAAGAAAAGTGAGAAGCTAACACAGAAATAAATAAAAAACATTCAAAATAGTACAGATAAAATACATTTTTTAGAAATACGATAATATACATATTTAAAAACTGTGTTCTTTGCCCTAAGTATGCAAAAACATTCTGTACAGAGATGCTGAACACACCTAACATGATGTGAGTATACATAGTTATAGGGGTCATGTTAGCTTTTAAAAGAGCATTTTTAGATTGCTTCATTAATGTCTCAGCATGTAGCACAATTAAATTAATAAATGAGCTTTAATTCATGTTCATAGGCAACCAGGTGAGCTAGTGGTTATGTTAATATTAAAAATTATTTTCCTGCTTTAGGTATATGCTTGATTTAAAAAAAAAAGGATCAGGTGGTCAAGGCGTGGATGCATAGTTATGACGTCAAATGCATGACTTTGCCTACACCCTATCATGTCCTTTTAATAAAGCAAGTGGGGGAATCCTTTGTATTAAGAGTTTGTGAAGAAAAAAAGTCTCTCAATATTTCATGCATAGCATAAACTATCAAGCACATCTGCAAAGTTTGTTGCAAGACATCCTCCAAGCGGTTATTATACATAACCCATACTACACACCACTGAAATGCTGTTCTTTATTGCTGCATTCCAACCCCGTTAAAGAGCATTTTTTGGGTGGAAGGTTGCAGTTTTCAGACATGAGCAGAGTGACAAATGGAACTTTGGGGATTCCACGTACATAACTGAAGTATCTTGTGCTCATAATCTAGCCCCCTTACGCCCTATTCACCTCCACAGCTGCAAGGAACATAGGGGATAGCTTAGAAGAGAGGGGAGAGGGAGTGAAAATGCTGTTATTACTTTCATAGTCCCAAATAACTCTGTAAATGCTTCCCTGGCTCTTCCTGCTACCGACATACACTGCAAATTCTCCCCCACAGGATAAGACCTGCTGTATATTGCCTCCTTCATTCAAGGAACTCAAAGTGCTTTAAAAGACATCAGTTTCAAGGCCCATTAAAATCAGTGTGCATCTTTTCCACTAATGTCAAGAGGCTTTTAATCAGACTTTAAATTACTCCCCAGCTTCAACTGAGTTCTGAGTTGTTTCTTTCCCACAAATGCCTTTTCCCTGCTTGAATCTCATTTCCTGCCTCTCCTTCTAATCTTCTTTTTAGGCCCCTTCTGTTGTTTCTCTCTCCTTACAATGTAGTTTGCAACACTTCCCACCGCAGCGTCATCTGCAAGGTGAATTAATGCGCTCCATCTTCCAGATCATTAACGAAGGCACTAAGTATAATCCCAGGTGAAAACTACCTGTGATACACCACAGCCACACTGTAAGGAATGAGATGCGTTCCCTACAGGATTATACAGGTTCTCAAAACCCCTCACTCTTAGCTCGTCAAGGAAAACTCATCAAGCTCATTCAATTACCTTTTTATCTCTCTCAATGGAACGATCGCACACATACACACAGACACACACATAGATAGACATAGCGATATAATCTTCCAGAGTGGGGAAACAGAATGAGAAAAGGTAAAGAAATGGTGTGTGGCAGAGCTACATAAAATTAATTTTTATACACATATAAAAATACATTTAATAGCACTGACATGTTCCAGAAGCCTGACATATTTTTGATTGAATCTGGTCCTCACTTTATATTTCAGTTCCATCAGTTAAAGATGCCACACTCACAATAATTTGTGGAAAATAAAATATTTATAACACCCTAACTATTGCAGGTAGAGAATGTTCTTTCTGTGTCTGGTATTTATATACTTTCATTCAGCTTTAGTCAAATAACAAATCACAATATTTACCATGTTCCTCAGATAAAGTTTCTATGGCACAGATAAACCATGCACTTTCTTTTCTCATTTATTTGAGCGGGAGAAATGTATCCGTTATTTTGCTGAGCTCTGTCCATGCAAGTAGCCCTCATAGCATCCTAACATCAGGGATTAGTTGGCACCAGAGAAGGCATTAGGGAGGCAATGTGCATGTACGTATGAACAGCCATATGGACACACAGGTACAGAGGGGGTCTCTGCAGGGGTCAGTAGCATAAACCTGGCAGTAGACAGAGGAGCCTTCAGCTTCAGTGCTGGCAGCATTAGCCAGCACAGTCTGAGCAACAGCCCCCTTCAACTTCTGATCATCTGTGTTTAACGCGAGGCTTAAAGAAATGTCTCCCCACTAACTGTGCTTTTTAGTCAGTCAGTCCTGTGACAGCTTTCTGCATAACATCAGAAAGGTGTGCTGGTTTTGGCTGGGATGGGATTGATTTTCTTCATAGCAGCTAGTATGGGGCTGTGTTTTGGATTTGGGCTGGAAACAGTGCTGATAACCCAGGGATGTTGTCGTTAGTGCTGAGCAGTGCTTACACAGAGCCAAGGCCTCTTCTGCTCCTCACCCCACCCCACCAGCGAGCAGGCTGGGGGGGCACAAGGAGTTGGGAGGGGGCACAGCTGGGACAGCTGACCCCACTGACCAGAGAGATATCCCACACCATATGGCGTCATGCTCAGCATATAGACCTGGGGGAAGATGAAGGAAGGGGGGAATGTTTAGAGTGATGGCGTTTGTCTTCCCAAGTAACCGTTAGGTGTGACGGAGCCCTGCTTTCCTGGAGATGGCTGAACACCTGCCTGCCGATGGGAAGAAGTTAATGGATTCCTTGTTTTGCTTCGCTTGTGTGTGCAGCTTTTGCTTTACCTATTAAACTGTCTGTATCTCAACCCACAAGTTTTCTCATTTTTACCCTTCTGATTCTGTCCCCCATCCCACTATGGGGGAGTGAGCGAGCGACTGTGTGGTTCTCAGCTGCCGGCTGGGGTTAAACCACAACAAAAGAGTGAATTTGGATTTAATCTTCTCTATCCACCTCATCCATTTCTAATTTAGTTATATGGTTATTACATCAGTTTTGTAAGTAAATGGCAGCAAAGTATTCCTGCCATGTAATTATATTTTAAAATCCAAGTAATAGCAGTTACTTTTATTAGCAATAACAATTATCATCCCTCCTAGCATAGTCTCAAATAAAGAAATTCCTTGTCATGATCTTGTAATGACAGTTCTACATCCATATCGTATTGACATGAATAATAGATTTAACGTCAAAAGAGAAATGATTAACTGTTTCTTCATTGAAGGAGCACGAATTTCTATGCATTCACATACTTATACCCAGGGATCTGGTCTCATTAGCTGGAAAATATATTTTAAAAATGTAATGATTAACAAATTCCAGGTTTTAGTCCTTTAAATGATGGAAGTCCAGAAGAGGATTAATAAAAAAGGAGCTGAGCTAATAAGGATTCAAGGCAGGTTTACAGAGACAGTGCAAAACTAAAGACCTTGAGTTAACTCCGAGGAAACTGGTATGTTTACACAGTTCAGTCTAGACTTATGAAAGGATGCTGGGATCCCAAAAGCAATGGAGGTGTGTCAAGAAGGACTTCCTGGCAGCTAATGAGCCCTGCCTCTCTGTGGACCTAATTAGCCTTGACACAGCTCTGGCCACGCTGCTTCTGGTGGCAGAGCTAGCTTCTTCAGCATTGTTTTAAGACCCTCAGTGGCTGAGCCCTCCTGCCCCACACAGCCATGCCCTCAGTGCCACAGCGATACTTATCAGCCAGAAGGTGCGTTGCACAACTCTCTTCACGCACAGTTGGTCACACAACAGGGCAGAATCTGATCCTGGCGCAGGACCAAGGCACAGGGGCGCAGGGGAAGACCAAGCTCTGCTCTCTCAAAGACATCCTGCAGAATGATAAGGAACTCGGTCCAGCAGAGTTTCCCCGAGACATTTGGGTGCCTGCCCGCTCACGGACTGAGGCATCAAAATACATCTGAGTGTCTGCATCTGTATGGCTCAAGTTATTCTTTTGTTTGCAAGGGAGGGACACGTACAGTTTTCTACCTCAGACTCTGAAAATGAGAGCCATCAGAGACCTGAGGCATAGTCATGTGCAAAATTAATTCTGTTGTTCTTACTAAATATGTTTGGAACTTTTCTCAGGCACCTAAGGCCAATGTATACAGAAGAATTTATGCCCATATTCTTAAGTTTCCTTAACCTTAAAAAACAGAGTGGTGACATCAGAACTGCCTGCTGGGAATGGTTCATGCTATACATTGATTTGTATGGAATTGCTTGGAAGAGATGTATGGGGTTCATGCAAAATCAGTTACACAATATCGATGGCTGGTTTCCAGTTCTTTAGGTGCATGCACTGGGATAGTTTAATTTCCTAATGTATCTGTAGCCTGTGATATCATGCATAACGCACTTTTTTGTTTACTTGTTTGTTTTTTTTTTTTTTATTTGGACTTTTAATCATTCCTCCCTTGGTTTTCTTTCTGTTGGATGTTTCAGGTCATAAGGATGTTTTCACAGGGAGAGAAGAAAATCCAGACGTAGTAAAATCTGCTGAGAAACAAATTACTGTTCCATCTGATAACAGACATTTTAATGTGAATTATAAGTTAGGTGGGCATTAAAGAAAGGAACTGTGAACTTTTATTTAGATGTAAATTCACCAAAGTACATTCAGTCTGACTTCATTCTCAAAGTACAGGGAAACTACACGTGCAGTTTTATATGTTAATAAACAAGGGTTCTTTGCTGCTCTCCACCAGCTGAATAACACTGAATCCTACTTCAGAGGTAGGAACCATTAGGAGAGACAATCAGATGACAAAGCACAAGTGTGTAGTTCCAGTCTAGATACACCCAGACATGTAGAATATCTGTGGAAGGCTGGAAAATATTACACAGGGTTTGCAAGAGGCCTTCACCTTTCTGGTAGATGAGGTGTATGCCAGACTGGTTACCCTAGGAACCTTACATGGCACTAAAGTTACCTGAGTAGTTAGTTCCCTGAAGGAGAGACACCACTAGAAGTCATGTGGACAGTCTTCCTGAAGAGCAAAAGTAGAGGTCCACGATACCATGAGCCAGTTTGGTGTTTAAAGACCAACCTTGGAGTTATAGGTTTGAACAACAAAACTGAAGTTAGTCCTACTCTGATTTCAGCTCAAGAAGAGATATTTACCTCACATGGCCCTATTCTCCTTTTCCAGCATATCATGTAGTGCTCACTCCGTTAACATTGCCCTTGACACTGCTTTTATAGCAAAACTGTTGTTCCATTTGTATGGGTTTGTGTCATTTAGAGTCAATGTCTGTGTCAGATCCTTTGGGGCAAGGCTGTATGTATATTGATGCAGAAGAACCTCACAAAGTTTGACTGTGTCCTAAAATAGGTAGTCTAATACTATATAATTCAACACAAAATATAGTATAGCCTTTTTTAAACAGCACACAGAAAGCTGAACATTGGAGCATTTAAAGAAAGTTAAAGACTGCAATTGTCACTACTTTTGTCTTAATAAATTCTTATTTAAGTTCTGAGCAGCGTTTTTAAACCTTATGGGCACTATTTCGTTTAGGGGAATATTTCGCTATCATCAAGATTCCCTGTGTACACATAATGTTATCATTATAATTGTTCTCATAATAGTAACATTTGAATAAGCTGTATGATGTAATCACTTTTTTTATTAGAACTGCATGCACCCTAAGTGCATTCATTTTAACTCTGTCATGGGACAGGGACTAAGATTACTGTAATTGCATATAGCACAATATTTAAACATATTCCCATACATCACTTATCTATTATATTTAAGCTAAAGTGTTAGTAGTAAGGAAAGGAGTGCAATACGTCCATATAGGACACAGCGTAGAGTTTTTCTAATCAGTATTACTAATACTTGAATACTAAAACTTAGCGTGGGGTTAATGCTTTTGGGGTTAACATTTCTGATTGATTTTTGCTATGTCTGAAGTAAATGGTGAAATCCCCTCCAGCAAAGCTCCCCCTACAAGCTGTGCAGCACATTTCTGAGTCCCTGCCTGATGTGTTCGCTTAGGCAGTCAGCTCCCAGTGTCGGTGGAAGTTTGCCTGCATGTTGTGCTGAGAAAGAAAGTAGGAAAACCTCAAGATCTGGCCTCGGGTTATCGGCAGTGAAGTCTCTGCAGTACCTTTGTGCCTCTGAACTCTAATTGGCCTGAAGCTAAGCAAAGTTCACAGAACCGGCACTGGAGCTGAGGCAAGTCTACTAGTCCTAACCTTAGCAAAGTTCCACCGACGTGTGGGAGTTTCATCTGATTAAAAATTTCAGGGTCTGGCCTGCTCTCTTTTAACTTTGTATGTGTTCACTAACCTACACTCAGGAAGTGGAAGGCTGTAAGATCTCAATCCCTTCACTGAGCTGCAGTTGAAATAAACGCGAACAGCTCCTGTAGCTTGAAGTACAGGACATAACTTTTTGAATTTTTTGAATTAAGATAGGCCAGCACTGCAAAGATATGGAAACCTTCAAATGAGAGCTGTTTTCAAATGAGCTGTTTTCTTCACACTGTTTGGGTTTAGATCTGAATGCTCATTTTTTGAAAACCTAATGAGGTTAATCACGACCAGATCCTGGGATCACATCCTCCTAGAATGGACAAATTAGCTGATGATGAGGTCTTTTTCCTAGGGACAAGTGTTTAGATAGACTTTACCAGATGCTGCTTTTGCAAGTTTGTTGAAAGAAAAATGTGGAAAACAGCTCTACAATTCCTTATGGAGGGATGGCGACACCAATGTAAAAATGCAGAATAACTGCAAACCTTTCAAATTTTGAAGAGATGGGAGCTGTGCTCACATTCCTCTGAGCGGAACTATCTTTGTCTTTGTATCTTTGTCTTTGTTTTGCTTTTGGATTTTCTAAAAAAAAAAAAAAAAAAAAGAAGTCAGAGAGTTTAAATTAAACATCTTCCCAAGGGTTACAATACTTTCACAGTATTCATAACTTCTTTACATCTTTTGAAATTATCTGTTTACAACCTTGTGCTATCCCAAATCACTTTTCATCATTTCCACATCCAAAAATGTATATTTAACAGCTTCCTACAGCCTTTCAAAGGATACTACCCTCTCCCTGTTTTATACATCACCATCAACGTTCAGTGGTAAATGTACTTTCTTGTTAACTAGACCTTGATTGAATTCTTCCATCTCTTTCTTGATTTCTGTCTGTCAGTGACATATCTGTCATCTTTATCTGTGAGTGCTGTCACCTGGGATTTTCTGTGGCTCAGATGATATTTTATGCTTTTGTTGCCTCTATTTTATTCATTGACCTCTTGAAATATTTTCTTGTTGCACGGCATGCATTCTTCTGACAGTTTCAAATGAATAGTTTTGCCGACTTCAGCATATTAAACTTTCTTGCTTGAATGCTGGTAGTTTTTCTGTATATATTTTCTATTACATTTCTTGAATCCCTTGAGACCATTTTTAAGTCCTTTCTATGAGTTATCCTCACTACTTTGCTCTTCCTTTGATTACTTGGTCAAACACCTTCTCAAAATACTGCCCATCTTTCCATTCAGAACTGGAGTGCAGGTGGCTTCGAGCTCTTCAGGCATTGAGAAGGATCATCCTCAGCCTAGCAAGAAACTTCATTTTTCTCTCATTCCTGTTTTGCTACAAAATGCAAAGAGGAATTATTTTTCATTTTATGGTAAAATGTTCGATCATAATGATCAGCTTACACTGTGGCAAACAGCAGAGGACATGGCTATCATATCTTCAGCCTATTTAAATACCAGTTTGAAAATGGCAGAACTGTACAAATGGTATCACTGTCTTCTCTACCTCCAAATGTATAATTCACTTAACTCTCCACATAGTCTTCAAAATATCAGGCAAAATTACATGATTTATATGAAAACCCATTCTCATAAATCAGCACAAGATCATGCGAATCAGGTCAAAACTATTCAGGGTTGCAAGGTGGGTGAAATCAGCATGCTGCTGAAATGAATGTTGTTATGAAAATCAAGAAAGTCCAGTCTGGAATGAATTTGTTCCATATTTAAAGGGATGAGGCTCAAAACCTTCTGAAGCCCAGAGCTTCACCTTCCTTTGAGGCCAATGGAGATACAAAAAAAAAAATCCAACATCTCAGCCTTCTGCATAACTGGTCCAAACCCCAAACAAAATTTACAGCTGTTGTAATGTTGATACTTACAAATAACAAAAAGACCAGGCTGCCTTCTATGTTGTTTTCAGTGTTCTATCTTACATGTTGTTTTTAGTCATTCTTTGGAGAGACCTGCTGGATCTGGATTGTAAAATTAATGAGGACCAGGCTATGTATTGCTTATTTACAACTGTGAAATGTTATTCTCAAGAAATAAATATTCTTGAAATCATATAACAAAAGTAACCTAAAAAATCCACAAGAAAAATAATAAAACCTCAAACCAGCTATGCCTGTGGTCCAGTTTTTTACATTAATCCCTGTTCATATTGAAGGATACATATTCATATTATATATATTAGATACCATGACATTTTATATGCAATTTAATGAGTCGTGTACATGGCACACCCACAGATATTTTCTGATAAGATGCTGTTTTCAAAAGCATGAGACTTTCCTGACTTTAATCATTAGCCACAATCAGATTTATGATTCAGCTGAAATTATCCCTCTGTTTCTGAGAACAAAACAAAAGAAATGCAAAAGAAAATAAGGCATTATTTTGTTCAGAGTAAAACTCTTACAGCAGCTTTATTAAAGAAGTACTTCATCTTTTACAGGGTGCATTCTGGAAATAGCAGAAGAATATTTGCATCCCTGCAAAAATTAACCCAAAACTGGGCATGTTATCCTGAAATCTCTCTTTGCCTATATTTAAATTTGATGTTTGTCACCTAACTGCATTAAAGTTTCAGTGCATTAAGAGGCTGCTGCAGGTCTAAACTGCAGGAGGTAAGCAAAGCCATATCTGCTATCATTTTCTTTCTCTAGGAGTTACAGTGCTGCTGAGAAGAGGGAAACTATATTCATGCAATATGGCAAAGATGGATGAAGAAGAGTCAGGGATGATAGGAAAGGTTGGGAGCAGAGATTGGATTTTGCTGAAAAAGTGGAATTCTCTTCCAAGCCAGCATGTCTGCATATGCAATCTGCATCTGCTTTAGAAGTCCAAGCTCCCACTACAGTCAATGAGTGCTCAGTTCAGTTGACCACATATCACGGTTTGGTGCCATTACTGATCCCTGAAGACATTCACATTAGGCTGTCAGCCATGACCCAGTACCTATGGTAGATCCATGTCCTCTTGGAGCAGCAGCTAAACACCAGTGATGGATATCCTAGAGCATGTCAAATGGCCTAGATGAAAACTTTTTCATTTGAGCAGCTAAACCAATGGCCTGGACAAAAACTTTTTTCATTTGAGCAGCTAAACCATGCTTTCGAGATCTATCCTTATTAGCCATTGGAGTGTTGACAACTGCTCAGTTGATTAGGCAAAAGAAATTGATTTAGTTTGCCTAAATATAGATGCATAGCACCATTTGAATGCCATAGGTTACCCAAGATCATAAAATGGGATATTCCTACGGGGCTTGCAGATACAACAGAGGAACAACCTATCAGAGATCCATGTGTTCCTGGAGCAGTAGTTGAAGGTAAGGAGGAGTACTGTAATGCGATTGAAATGGGATTAGATACCTCTGTTTAAATAAGTGAATGCATTTCCTTGGTGTCTGCCTTCAAATTAGCTATATTCACCACAAGGTTTCACTAACTAGATCACCACTGGCTGTAAATGACACCCTCCTTGCTCACAGGTGGATGCCAACACATGCACACCAAAGGCTGGGTGGCTTAGTCTTTCCATGACTCTCACTACAGCAAATCTATGTGATTGCTGACCTTGGTGCCATTTCAGAAGCCCTAAGGTATCCAGGAGGCTGATAGGGACATGTATATGAACACGGGGTGCACTCTCACTGATGTGTGCATTAGATGATTGTAGGGGAAGGCAACGGGTACAAATAAAGCAGAAGCAGTCACATCTCCAAAGAGAGATGTGTCTAAATGGGGAACCTGCCCTTCCAGAAGGGGGAGTGTGCTTGTAACCCACACTTACTGAAAGTAGATGTGTGTACAGCTCTGTGTGTGTGTGTACTTGCACGACTATGTGTGTGATTATAACTTCTTAGAATAAGATATTGAAGGGTGGTTAGAAAAGTATAGTTTTATTAACCTCTTACAAGTTTTGAATATTGTGATTCATTTGTTATATTGCTGTCACTGATCCTTAATGTTTAGTTCACTGTTTGTGAGTTAATTAGATGTCATTAACAAACCCAAACTTCTTTAAACCTGATTGCATTTCAATTGCATGAACTGGGCAGTACACCAACTCATAGAGGGGCACGCTACTGGTTGAAAGAGCAAAATATTGCTCTAGTGGATATTTAGTCCATAGAATAAAACAGATGCTCAGATTTTTATTGTTTTCCTGTATTAGTTATACCTCTGCAGTAGAAGAACATGAAGGTGCAAAAATCAAGTTCTCAAACTATGGGAAACACTTGAAAAGAGGTTTTGTGGGGTTTCAATTCAGACCCTTTTTAATCATTTTGCAGTATGATGATAGAGTTTTTAATTACCCTCTAGATTGTCTGGCATAGAGAGCAGCAGACATTCTATTTGTTTCTCGAAATTATGCCTCCTCCTAAGAAAAACTAACCCAAGATGTCTAAAGATCTCATAACCTGGCCTTGTGAACTGGCAGCGTAAACATCTCAGTGACATGGGGGTCAGGTCAAAGTGTAAATCCAGAAAGCATCAACAACTTTTTCAGAAGGAAATCAGTTCTTCATCTGAAAACTTGCAAGTAGAGCTCTGTGTTCACACAGTACAATGAAGAACCATTCATGCACTCAGTTTGTCTTTTATGATAAAGCACACATCTCTATCTTTTCATTTTGAATTCCCACACCGTTCTTTGTCCTTATTGTATCTGGTGGTGATGCTCTCATTGGGGAGCAGAAGATTAGAGGCTGAACATATGTCACATTTTAAGTTAATAGCTGAGGTCTCTTTAAACAAAGCTGGCATGTATGACTTTATGTCTCCCTTTACCTTTGCTTCATACAGTGCAAAAATATCCAGGATACCCACAGAACTTTGCTGCATGTCAGAACTCTACGTTCTGTCAAAATAAATGCAGAGGAATTGTGCAAGCTTCTGAAGGATGAATCGGAGCTCCTCTGAGAGCTGTTTTGTTTCTAACCCCTTGATAATTCCCTTAGTGGTTACCAAAGTCCCTAAATGAATGAAAGCTATATTGAGATGTGTCAGTATTAGCTGCGGAAAGCATAGATTTAATCCAGGAATAAGTGGCACCAACCTATATAGGATTTAGAGGTGCTGTAAAGGACACTAACTAATCTATGAATAACTCCACAGGAATCACATTCTAGATAGCCGCCAGGGAATCAACTGAAATGGCTTTTATTCCATTCAAACTGAAATTCTGGCAGAGCTATGTGAACCCTAGAAGCAGAAAGCATTTTTAAAAAAATAGTAAAAGGAACCACAGGTTAGCTGCTTAATGCTTACATTTCCAGCCTTCTGTCATGTAGCTGCTGCACTTCTACTAGAAGGGGAAGAAAGGAACGAAGGAGGGGGCAGGGAAGTTCTCTAGAACAGATGCCAAAATGCTATTAGACTTTACGAGATGTCTTGACTCTCCAGTGGACTCTGATGGTAGTTTTGGAAGAGACTACATCACCATTATCCGGACCGTCTGTTGTGTTGAATAGAGTGACCTTGAAAAGTCTTTGAACAAGACACTACGTGTTGGCTGTTTCTTAACTTGAGAGATTCAAGGTTGCTATGAGAAGAGCCATAATCCTGCCAATATTCAGATGCAAGAATCCTGGAGATGTACAATGGGACTTAGATAATATCCCTGCTTTTCTCAATGGATGCTAGTGTTAATGTGATCTGCTATATGAAATGTGAATTTTAAAACAAGAGAGATGTACAAAGAAATTGTGCTCCTGTTTTTCTTCCTTCCCCCCCGCACCGCCCCAAGGTGGAAATACAGGATCAGAAGAGTGTAAATTTGCTTCATTTGTCAATAGAGCTTTCTTGGTTTATATTACCTAGTCCCTGTCTGTGGGAAACAACATTGGTGGGTTGTTTGTTTTTTGGGTTTTGGGTTTTTTCTGTTCACATTCCACACAATATTTTGTTGATGAAAATTTCGAAGCATGTTGTACTGCAGAAGACTTGGCAACAACATATTACTGAATGCTGAGACTACCTCAACACATTTCTAAAAAAGAAGACTGAATCTATAGTCAATCAAGCAAATGAACAAGTGCATTTAACAAGCAGTAGGAGGATGTTTAATCTACAGTGAAGAAATATGAATTTCAGTAATTTAAAACCACACATCTGTTCTGTTCAACTATGAAGGACTGATTTCCTTCTTACTTAATATGAAGTCAGGAATATAAAGGCTGAAGTCTGTTGGCATATACCAGTGTAAAATCAGGATTAAGGGAAGAATATTCAGAGTCCCTTAAACTGTGGCCACAAATCTTCCCAAAATATGTCCTGGTCATTTCTAAAAGGACCTTTTTGTGGGCAATTAATAGCTACAGATGCACTTGCAATACGGCAGATACTTAATGAAAAAAATCCTTTGCCTAAAGAATTTCTCCAAAACAGTGGGCTGAGTGCAGGATTGTTGGTTTCACTGATTTTAATGGTAGTGGGAACAGTTCACAGTATGATTTCAGTTCTTTTTTTCATTGAAAGGAGGAGTAGTTATGGTCTGAATTTAGAGGCAACAGTCCTGAGATGGCAACATTTCCTGAAGGAGACATTGAAAAAGTAATTTCATTTTCTTAACAGAACAAAAAAGATATTTTAAATTAGAGATTGCTCTGCTAATGTCCCATCACCTGCTTTGCGTTGGTTCAGAAAAGAAAGAAATATTTTTTCTTATCTTTTAACATTTCTAAAAAGTATTCTGACTTCAAAGAGACAAATGGTAGGTGATATTCATCCCCTTGTGTTCCGTTATGAAGAAAGTTAATACTAGGTTACATAGGTAGCAGAAAGAAGAAAATCTGTTTATTGCATGACAGATTAGAGTGGGAAGCATTCATAGTAAATTCATAACTGCTATATGTGCTGATTTGAAAAATCGGAGAAAATTAATTTACGACAATCATTTCTAGCAACTGGCAAGGCACAGTACTCCCTTAGCAGGACAGCTGGCGGCTGGGAAGATGTAAGTAATTCACTGCCAGTGGGTTACCAGCTTTCTTTGTATTGAAATAGAGGTGTTAAAACCAAATTGGATTTGCAATATGGAATGCAAAATATGAGCATGTCATTGTCTCTGTCGGCATCACAAATGGAAATGTCGATGTACTTCCCTGTTATGTTGATTTCTGTTCCTGTCACTGAAGTAATTGTCAAGAATGAAATAATTTTAGAAATCCTCATCTTCCCTATTCAAACCAGTCAAGGCACCCTCATCGCTAGAGGTATCTCTAATTTTCCCAGTTTCTTTTACATCACAAAATCTACACCTTTCTGTTCAAGTTGATGACAGCTCTTTGACGTTTTTTAGAATCATAGAATGCTTTGGGTTGGAAAGGACCTTTAGGGGTCATCTAGCCCAATCCCCCTGCAGTGAGCAGGGACATCTTCAACTCAATCACGTTGCTCAGAGCCCCGTCCAACATGACCTTGAATATTTCTAAGGATGGGGCCTCCATTACCTCTCTGGGCAACCGGTTCCAGTGTTTCACCACCTTCATTGTAAAAAATGTCTTCCTTATAGCCAGTCTAAATCTACCATTTTAGTTTAAAATGATTACTTCTTGCCCTATCGTAGCAGGCCCTGCTAAAATGTCTCTCCCCATCTTTTTTAGAAGCCCCCTTTAAGTACAGAAAGGTTGCAATAAGGTCTCCCTTCAACCTTCTTTTCTCCAGGATGAACAACCCCAACTTACTCAGCCTGTCCTCACAGGAGAGGTGTTCCATCCCTCAGATAATTTTGGGGCCCTCCTCTGGACCTGCTCCAACAGGTCCATGTCTTTCCTGTGCTGAGGGCTCCAGAGCTGGATGCAGTACTCCAGGTGGGGTCTCACCAGAGCAGAGTAGAAGGGCAAAATCACCTCCCTCGACCTGCTGGCCATGCTTCTTTTGGTGCAGCCAAGGGTACGGTTAGCTTTCTGGGCTGCAAGCACACATTGTCATCTCGTGTCCAGGTTTTCATCCACTGTTAACCTCAAGTCCTTCTCTGCAGGACTGCTCTCAATCCCTTCATCCCCCAGCCTGTATTGATACCAGGGGTTTCCCTGACCCAAGTGCAGGGCCCTGCACTTCGCCTTGTGGAACCTCATGAGGTTCATTCACTCACATGAGAAGGCCCACTTCTTGAGCTTGTCCTGCTCTGTCTGGATGGCATCCAATCCTTCTGGTGTGTCAGCTGCGCCACTCTGGTGTCATCTGTGAATGTGCTGAGGGTGCACTCGATTCCACTAAGTCACTGATGAAGATATTAAACAGTATTTGTCCCAATATGGACCCCTGAGGGACACCACTCATCACTAATCCCCATCTGGACATTTTGCTGTTGACCACTACTCTCTGGATGCAACCATCCAACCAATTCCTCATCCACCAAACAGTCCACCCATCAAATCCATATCTATCCAATTTAGAGAGAAGGATGTTCTGGGGGACCGTGTCAAAAGCCTTACAGAAATCCATACAGATGATATCCATAGCCCTTCCCTTGTCCACTGATGTAGGTACTCCATCACAGAGGGCCATTAAGTTGGTGAGGCAGGATTTACCCTTGGTGAAGCCACGCTGGCTGTCTCAAATCACCTCCCTGTCCCCCATGTGTCTTACCATAGCTTCTAGGAGGATGTGTTCCATGATCTTCCCAGGCACAGAGGTGAGGCTGACAGGTTGGTAGTTCCCAGGGTCCTTCTTTCTAGCCTTTGTAAAAATGCCTGGAACATTTCCCTTTTTCCAATAACCAGGGACTTCACCTGACTGCCATGACTTTTCAAATATCATGGACAGCAGCTTGGCAACTACTTCAGCCAATTCCCTCAGGACTCAGGGATGCATCTCATCAGGTCCCATGGACTTATGTATGTTCAGGTTCCTCAGGTGGTCACGGACTTGATCTTCTCTTACAGCGGAAGGGACTTTGCTCCCCCAGTCCTTGTCTTGCAGTCCATCCACTCGAGAGATGTGGGAAGAGAGGTTGCCAATGAAGACTGATGCAAAGAAGCCTTTGAGTACTTCAGGTTTCCTTGTCCGTTGTTACCAATTGGCCAGTCTTGTTCATCAAGCAGGGTATGCTTTCTTTGACCTTCTTATTGCAGGACTTCTTTATTCCACATGGTGGAATTATTTTCCACCATTCAGTTTTAAGCAGATAACCTCACAGAATGTCAAAAAAGTATTTTGCTTCCTTTTAGTTTATACTTGTTAGTGGTGCAATCAAAACCATATAACAGCATTAGATATCAACAGGTTTTTTACACAAATTAGAAGTGGTCTTGCTGCATCCAAATCCAAAACCATTCTGATGATTCCTGATGGTCTCCTTTGCACTTTAAGTGGGTTGCAGCACTGCTCCTGTCCCATCCTGGTGCTAGAGTGTGGTTCCATACCAATGAACTGCTGTAATATGTAGTCCCTGTGGTATTTATTCTTGAACAGACATAAACAACGTGTAAGATATTTTGGCCAACTCCAGTTGAGGCTTCTAGAAAGTGTTTCCCTAGCTTTAAAAAAATTACTGAAATGTCTAACTGACAGTATAAAACTTAAAATATGATCCTTTTTTTTGGGGGGGGGAAATGAAGCTAATTCTCAATATAATACATTTTCTTGAAC
This sequence comes from Scopus umbretta, assembly GCA_013400535.1. Lineage (NCBI taxonomy): Eukaryota > Metazoa > Chordata > Aves > Pelecaniformes > Scopidae > Scopus > Scopus umbretta. The sequence continues at coordinate 32,175 of VZTL01075113.1, forward strand.
AAAAGTAAACTTAGTTATAAAAACCTGAACTTAGAATTTCTGGAAATGAAACAACAAATTAATGTTGTTCCTCGTTGTCATGGCTGCTAGTCTTGATCCCACACTAAGTCATAGATTCAGTTGACTTTACTAAAATGAAGTGCTGAATTTATGAGCAGAGGCTGAACATTAATCTCTCTAGCTTTAATGGAGGACTCAAATTGTCCACACATCTGCCTTTAGGGTCATTTTAGACACCTAAGGCGTCACCACTTTACCACCCGTTGGTGCTCCAGAAGCATGTAGTTCCTGTATTGTATCTATCTGTACACTTCAGATATTTTGGGGCACCTCAGATAACAGAAACTTTTTTATTCAGGAAATTAAATTGCTCCTTAAGCATCGATGATGTAGATTGTCTTCTTTTGAGTCAGTTATGGAGGCTGCCGTTGTTGACAGTGCAGATCTTCTCAACAGTCACAGAAGGTTAGATATAATTCATCTAAACAAAAGTAAACCTTAGGGTAAGAATTGTATCTCAGATATCAATGGGTGGAAGAATTAACTCTCTACTGACTATGAAGGAAGCCAAGAGTGGTTTGCCCATCTGTAGATCTTCACAGTACACATCCATCTTAGCCGGAGGAATCTCCCACGTTTACTTTTTAAGCCAAATTCACTGAAGAGGCACAAGCACCTGCAGACAATCATTCAGATCCCAGCTCCCATTTTGAGGTATCTGTTTCTTTTGACTGAATATAAAGGAAGCCAGGTGGTTTGATTCAGGTGCCTACATATGGGCTTCTAAAACCATCAAAGATGCTCTATGATATCAAAAATACCTGTAGAAATGTAACTGGTTTGACACAGAAGCTATGAAGGATCTGACCTCGTGGTTGGTAGTCAGGTAAGGTATACCAAGGCACTTCAAACAGTACCACATACTTGCATATGGCCCAAATTGTCTGAGTTAACTGTCTCATGTAAGTGTTTAGAATCAGGTGGGGTGAAGTAACCCAAGAGCTGCAGACAGATCTTGTTCAACGTAACAACAAAGCCCATGGTGAACCTCCTGTCTTACAGCTGATGCTGTTGTTATCTGTTTTCAGGTGGTATAATTCCCTTTCACAGTGTCTGCATGCAGACACCTATTGTAATACGGTTGCTTCTGATAATACCATTATAATATGTTAGTATCATTTTCTGTCCATAATTTCAACATCTTAACTTTCTCCTTCCTTAATTGAACTGAGCTGCCAATAAAAAAGATTGGGTTTTGTAAGCTAATCAACTGGGACTGCTTGCTTTTCTCCAGCAGAAAAACAGTCATTTTAGGTTTTTTTGAGAATCAATTAATGTGTCTCAGGGTTAAAGAGTTCTTACATGTATTACCTTTCCCTGATTAACTGAAATTTTCATTGGTCTCTGTTGTAGCCACTCAATCAGGTTTTTGGTTTTTTTGTATCTCCCTGGAGATTTTTTTTTCACAATCTTGTATATAATTAACCAGTCTAAGTAATTTTAGAATCAAGAAATGCAAATAGGCGTGTTCCATAAAATAGGAAGCAACGGGCAAGTCTTAGGTCTCTAGAAAGCAGATGATTCTAGAAGAAAAGAAGTAGAAGGTTAATTATTTCCATTCATTAAATCTATCAGAAATCATTAACGAACAATACTCATAAGTGCTACGTTTCATAATGAAACAAAGTATAAGCCTGTGTGTATATCTAGATTTATACAACAGACAAATGCAAAGGTGCATCCAGCCTTATGCACACAAAGTCCTTTAGAAGATTATGAATCCAGTTTTAAATCCCCTTTTATCAGGGTTTTCACTCAATTTTTCAACTCTGGATTTATGTAAATGTAATAGTGAGTAGGTTTTTTTGGAGCTGATGAAGTCTGCCATAAACTGAACAGAATGAACTGTATAATCCCTGGGCACAAGTGCTATCTGAGATCAAAATGAACAACTTCTTTTACTTTTATTTTTCGTATTAAAGGTAGAATTTTCATCTTCTATTTTCTTCACTTATTAACTGTATATGGGAGAATACCTTTAGTAGCTGTATCAATCATCAGTTAAAGTTATTTAATTAAACAGTATTTATACAATTGATTCCTTTATAAAAAATTGGCAAAAAAGATTGGTCGTGGATGAAGGCATTATTTGTTCAATGAAGAGTAAGTATTATGTGTAAATATATAGAACTTAAATACACAGAACTTAAACTGGCCAATTCTGTGAAAGAAATTAAAAAAGTTTCTATAAATACATTAACAACAAAAGGAGAGCCAAGGAGAATCTCCATCATTTAGTGGATACAGGGGGCAACCTTAGTGACAAAGAATGAGGATAAGACTGAGGTACTTAATGCCTTCTTTGCCTCAGTCTTTAATAGTAAGGTCAGCTGTTCTCTGGGTCCCCAACCCCATGAGCCAGAAGACAGGGATGGGGAGCAGAACAAAGCTCCCATGATCCATGAGGAAATGGTTAGTGACCTACTTGGCCAATTAGACACACACAAATCTATGGGGCCGGACGGGGTCCACCAAAGTGTATTGAGGGAGCTGGCAGCGGTGCTCACCAAGCCCCTTTCCATCATCTATCAGCAGTCCTGGCTGACTGGGGAAGTTGTACTTGAATGGAGGTTGGCAATTGTGACACCCGTTTACAAGAAGGGCAGGAGGGAGGATCCGGGGACCTACAGACCTGTCAGTCTGACCTTGGTGCTGGGGAAGGTCATGGAGAAAATCATCTTGAGTGCCATCACACAGCACTTCCAGGGCAACCATGAGATCAGGCCCAGCCAACATGGGTTTACGACAGGCAGGTCCTGCTTGACTAAGCTGATCTCCTTCCATGACAAGGTGACCCACTTAGTGGATGAGGGAAAGGCTGCAGATGTTGTCTACCTGGACTTTAGTTAAGCCTTTGACACCATTTCCCACAGCATTCTGCTTGAGAAACTGTCTGCCCATGGCCTGAACAGGCATATGCTGGGTAAAAAACTGGCTGGATGGCCAAGCTCAAAGGGTGGTGGTGAATGGAGTTCAATCCAGTTGGCAGCCAGTCACAAGTGGTGTTCCCCAGGGCTCAGTGCTAGGGCCAGTTCTATTAAACTTCTTTATCAACAACCTGGATGAGGGGATTGAGTGCACCCTCAGCAAGTTTGCAGATGACACTAAGCTGGGTGGAAGTGTCAATCTGCTTGAGGGTAGGAAGGCTCTGCAGAAGGACCTGGACAGGCTGGATCGATGGGCCAAGGCAAATTGTACNGAAGCTGGGGGGGTCACAGCCAGGACAGCTGACCCAACCTGCCCCAAGGGCTATTCCATACCATACGGCGTCATGCTCAGTATAGAAACTGGGGGGAGTTGGCTGGAGGGCAGCGATCGCTGCTTGGGGACGGGCTGGGCATCAGTCAGCGGGTGGTGAGTGGTTGTATAATTTGGTTTTTTCCCTCCCTGGGTTTTGTTTTCTTTCTCTCTCATTTTTTTTTTTTCATTACAATTATTATTATTATTGTTGTTGTTATTATTATTATTTTATTTCAATTATTAAACTCTTCTTGTCTCAACCCACAAGTTTTCTTACTTTTACCCTTCCAATTCTCTCCCCATCCCCACGGCGGGTGGGGAGGGGGAGTGAGCGGTTGTGTGGTGATCAGTTGCCAACAGGGGCTAAACCATAACACACGGTTTAGTAGTGGACAGGTACAGTTGGACTCAATGATCTTAAAGGTGTTTCCTAACCAAATCATTCTATGTTTCTATGATTCTGTATGGATTTAATATATATGGAGCACATTCTGATAATAGCTATGTTGTTGGTTTAAACAGAAAATAGAAGAAGGAAAACAAAAGAAACAAGGAAAAAAGCTGAAACATTGAAAAGAAAGAGGTTTTAGAGTCATGTTTCTGAACATTTTGTACATGAGTTAGAGGAAACGATGTAATTCATTATATTATTGACAGATAGAAGAAAAGATTCAGGGTAGACCAATATATCCCTTTATGGCAATCACTGGCCTAAGGAGAGGACATAATTTCCCACTTGCCTCAGCAACTTGTTGCCACTCTCTGTAGTTGTCCTGCTTTTTAATCTGTCTCATGCGCTGCAGCCACAGAGAGCACCATTGGTTCTGAGCAGAGTGAATTCCCTAATCAGGCTCATTTTGGTCAAAATAGGCCTGGAAATGTTCACAAGACCAAAACACTGGTAACAACTGTCTGTGACAGATGCAGTCAATACAGCAGACAATTTTTAAGTTTACTTTTTTTTTTACAGCCAGAATAAAACATGTACCTTCATTGTAATGGAGACAAAATAGACTTTGTGTGAGAACTCATGTCTCATCATTACTGTGGTATCTGAGACCTCTCAGTCTTTAGCATATTCGTCCTATTAAAGTAAAGCTAGACATCTTTGTAGCTGGAAAGCTGAAGAACAAAGAGGATGATTAAAATGTTCATGAAAGAAAGGTTGATGTAGACCGGGACTTGTGTCCCAGACTCTTGAATCTAAGAAAAAAAAAAAAAAAATTCCTTAGGTCAGCCTTCCGTTTTTGTGAAGACAGTGCTTTCAAATCCTTGAATTAATCTGCTGGAATGAGAAATCGGGTGGCAATTATCCTTTCTATTTATTTATCCCTCTGTGTGGTTTTTCCATTTGCGATATATTCCACAAGTATTAATTAAAGCAAGACTTGGTATGAGGTCATTAATCAGTGGGAAATGATAACTAGTACTGAAGAAATCAGTCTGTTAAAGGCACAATTAGAGCTGGTCAAAAACCTCAAAGTATTTCTAGCAAAGTTTTTCATCAAAATGTTCAAAGTAACTGTATCTCTACGGAAGAGGCAAGGTGGACTTACCTGAGCACAGGCATATAGTACCTTTAGAGCTGTCATAACATGTCCACTTACCCTACAACCACTGCTCCAAAAGGAGCAATATCCTGTGGATCCCACTTCATATCTTGCCAATCCCACATGGACACTTCATATAGTATAGCAGCTCATTTTGCACTGTGTGTCTCTAAGTAGGCAACTGAGCTGATCTTCCTGAAGTTCCAAGGAACATTTTTTTTTTTTTTCCTAGCTTATGGATTTTTCTGACATTCATGATCAGCTGTGAAGACTACAATTAAAATTAGATGTGACAAGCAAACTCTGATGTTTCCATCCAAAGGCATCAGCCAAACCAATGGCTTAGGTCAACTAGCATTAATGTCACTGGACTTTGAAGGAAGCTGTTCAGGAATAGACTGATCCTGGTTGGCTCACGCCTTAGGTCAGTAACTTCTCAAAGGAGAAAAGATACATCTGTAATGACTTTTGACCAGTGACATATATCTGATCAATGTTTAGTATTGTTAGCATCAGCCAAGAACCTTGGTGTCTTCACAGAGGCAAGCTACATGTGCAGCTCAACATCCTCACTGGCAATATTTATCACTGCTCTCAACCTGCTTTCCTGCACATTTCAGTGTTTACTCTTGACTGATATACTCCACTCTGGAATTGTTCGACTTAGCTTCAGGACCCACTTATTTTCTCCATTCTTTACTTTGCCTGTGCATTGCCGCACAGGCAGTACTCAGTCCCCCCTGAAAGGGATCACACTTTCTCCCAGTCACTCAGCCAACAGGTTAAGTTCATCTGACCCTGAAGGCCGCAATTCCTTAATTACAAGAGCTTATATGGTTTACCATCTTCCCTGGGAATTGTTTGCCCACCACAGCAGCAGCCATCCTGCCTTCTCAGCAAAATTGTTTTGACTGACTATGAACATTATTAAGGAAAAAAATTGGGTATGCCTATTTATATGTATATAAGCATATAAATGGTGTGTGTATGTTTATAGATATGCAGATTTAAATTTTTATATACATACATACATTACTATTATACAGTATAAAGTATGTCGTGTATAGTATACATCATACATTATGTAGTATATATTATATTATATATAATACAAAATGGAAAGTGGAAAACAGAATGGAATGGAATGGAATGGAATGGAATGGAATGGAATGGCCAAGCTAACTGAATTTCATCCTTGGCCTTTCCATTGTTTATTATGAGACAGAGCATTTTGCTATTGCAATCCATAAGAAATTTTGCTTTTATTGGACGGGAATGCAATAGCCCCATTCTGTGGAAAGCAATTTAACTGTTTACGTGCAGCTTTGTGTGTATCTGCTGTACAGATCTGATCTAACAGTAATCAATGGATTCCTTTCCTTTATGTTTCCTTAGCTGAAGGACTCTAGTGGACAATTTTTTTAGATTTCAAAGTCCAGTTACTGCTTAAAAACCTTTTTAAAAAGGTTTGACCATTTCTATGAAGAAAAAAGGAAAAAGATTAAAAAAAAAAAGACAGTTTGAAAACCAGTTCAGATCAACCAAATCTGACTGTTTCATTTGCGTCAAGCTTAAATACTCCCCTAAAGCAATAAACTAAACTGTCTGTGAGGCATCACTGGTTATTTTCAGCTTTTCTTTATAGAAAAAGGCAATCCTCCAGCATCACACTACAGGCCTGCTGGACTCTGTTCCTGCAGCACCGAATGATGAAGCCTCAACATGGCATTCTCCTTGCACAGTCAAAAGGGAATATGCAATGACCAGTTTGCTTCTGGTGATATGATTTCCTCTATTGCTTGCCTTTCATGGATTTTCCCTTTAAATTCATTCCCCCAAACTCTTCCTTTCTTTAAAAAGAGTATCTATTTGTTATAAAGCACTGAAAAATAACTGGAGGGTGTGTTGTTGCAAGCAGGTGATTAGCCTGTTTTTTTTTAGTAGAGATACACGTGGCTGATTGTAAATTATGGCACAGAATAGTATGAATTCAGGATTGAAGGTGCTGTTCCATCCAGGCAGGATGTGCAGGTTTTTTAAGCGTAATAAGATCAATGAAACATGTTATTTTGGACCTACTCTACTATGTTTGTAGCTATAGGCTACAGCTTCTAGCAAGAGGTTCATGGTTTAAGTATTCAGGTAATAACTGCAAGCGGAATTCTTCGAAGGTTAACTCAAATTTTAAATTTCCCCTTGTTCTGCTCCCCTCTGCTTCCTGACTAGAACTTCTGAAATGGGTTGCTCTGTCTCAGCTGGTACTGTAAGAGACCAACAGAAAGGCCAGACTATTGTATGAAACATTTCAAGGAAATATCACATGTAACCTAAATAAGTAATGCAATGCAAGGACCATAGCTCCTACTGGACCTGAACTGAATTTTGTTGTTAGACCCAATCTCAGTGGCAGCTCCTCAATTTTATTAGAAAACAGACTTTACTGTTTTAACTGGTGCAAACATATATTCATGTCCTTGATGTTCTTACAGTAAGGTCTGATTTCCACAGACACAGCTAGGAATACAGTTTATTTTCAATTGATAGTGCCTACTATGTTTTTCATTGCAAAAAGCAGGTCTTTGTTTCTTCTTTCTCTTAACTGTTTCTTAAGGAATTTATATTAAAAGCAAAATAAAAAAATTAGATGTAAATATTCTTCTCAGCTATTCAGAGACAAAATTCTTAAATCTTAGACTGATTTGTGATTTTATGTACACATAGTTCAACTGTATGGAACTAGTTGTTAACAAAAAAGTGGTTAATTTACTCTTGTTATTGTTTAAAATATTCTGTAACTTCTGGTAAAAACACCAACACCAAGTGGAGAGCAAATGAAGAGGCACCTCCAACATCATGTACTGAAATACAAAAATCTTTCTTTTTTCCAATGTCTTGCCAGAAATAAAGGACAGACTAAAGTATACTTGGTATACACTTTGCTGAATATATTCAAAAGCAGTGAAGTAGTTTCTGTTCAGCTCTATGCCAAAAGCGTGAAGACTTTGATTATTAATTGTTAATTGATAACTATCTGTTAATTAAGCTTTTTATGAGATCTGAGTATAAAATATATCATATCACCCTACGCAGATTTTCCATTCCATAAAGAGCATTTATGCTGTGATTTTTGAGGATGGAGACAAGCAGGCTCAGGAAGATCTTTTCAACATGTATAAATACCTAATGGGGGGAGTAAAGAAAATTGAGCCACACTTTTCTTGCTGACAACCAGTAAAAGGACAAGAGGTAATGGACACAAAATGACATACGGGAAATTGTGTTTAAACAGGAGCAAATAATTTTTACTCTGTGTGTGGTCAAACACTGGAATGGGTTGTCCAGGGAGGCTGTGGAGTCTCCTGTCCTGGAGATATTCAAACCCACCTGGACATGGCCCTGAGCAACCTGCCTTAGATGCCCCTGCTTTGAGCTGGGGGTTAGACTAGATGACCTACAAGTGGTGCCCTGCAAGATAAAAATCTTGAAAAAAAAGTCTATTTTGTTAAGAGAAAATTGGCAAGGGTTGAATGGAAGTTTCTTTTGCCTCTGCAGATTTCTATGCTAATAGCTAAGTCATGGTTAAGTCAAATGTCTTTTAATAACATTACTTCAATGTTGTTGCCTGGAAGAGGAATTCACATCTGAAAAGGCGTAAAAAGTAATTATCTTCTGACCCCTCCTATTTCTTTTTTTCTTTCTTTTTAACAGCTCATCAAGATATTGCGTATAACCCCACTCCCATGGAGAAACAAAGTCTGTCCTTGTTCATTTAATTAAATGTCATTTTAAATGAAGCAAACAGTGAGAGAGCTCAGAGAGACTGGGGAATCTTGTCTGGTAAGTAAACTTGTATTTTAAAATGATTGTTTGGGAACATATGGGCAGCCTAGCTTACAAGGGCTAGTAAGTATGCCTGGACATGCTGAGAAACATGGGTAAGCATATTTAATAGTGACAGGTCTTAAGTGACTTTGTCTCTTCTATTCAGAGTGCTTTTCTCCCATTCTCCTTTTCTTTCTGCTCTTCTCCAGGGACACAACAGCAACAGTGATATTCTAAAATGTACAGCACTGCTCCCTCTCTCCCAGGGGCACTGTAAAGATGTCACTGAAGTTGGTAATACAGCTTCTCGTCTAATAAAGGATGGGAACATCTGGTGCAAGCCCATATGCTGCCCTGGAATCTATTCTAAAACCACTGTCTTGAGCTTTTTTTGATTTAGAAGTCTTCTGCTGTTTCAGTGATGGAAAGAAAAACAACTAATGGAGAGATAACTGTGGATGTGTCCGCTATAAATGACCTAAGACACTGATAGCTAGCTGTACAGGCCCTGCATTTCCAAGTTGGATGTGGGTTTTAAAAGACACCATAAAAATAGAAGTAACTATATTAATAACTCTGAGGAGTGCAGATAGATAGGTGAGATATGTCCAGAAAAGCAGCAGTTGTTCCTTTTGATAGAGGCATTGACGTGTCTGCAGAGCCCACAGGGTAATGACAGTGTAATAAGTGATCTTATTATCTGAGATCACTATTGTGGGTCAATACTTTTCATAGTTGCTGACCATAAGACTTATTTTGTTTTCTTCTCAGTTCTCAACACCACGTGAAGGTAGGAGAACTAGTCCTCTTCTCAGTTAAACCACTATTTCTTGATACACGTCTGCCACCAAGGCAGTTAATTCCACCCAAATTGTTGAGTGCTGTTCACAGAATGGGTGGAAAGCCAAGATTAAAGCTGAACTCCTTACAGGGAAAAAAGACTCTGGTTGTTCAGCATGATTCATGACTATCAAGATGACCTTACTGAGCATTCAGAATGAACTACCTCACCCCCCCAAGCAGAACACAGATAATTTCGAGCTGCTAGTATAAGTCCTTGGGAGTTCCTTTGAACTGGCTAGGGTGAAATACTTAAGACGGGTTTTCCCTGGTTCTGCTGTCACGGCTCACGCCACTGCAACAGTGTGGCTGCTCCTACTAACACAGTGCCACTCATGTTAGTAAAGGTGCAGCAGCAACACTGATAGGTGGGAGCAAGGAAACACTAGTTTCCTACGTCTGGCTGCACAGGGTGTGGGAGTACATGCGGTAAATAAATTCTCCGAGGCCTCAGAGGATGTGAACTTAGAAGGGTACGAGAGTGCAGCAATTTGTTCAGTGAATCCGCAAGGATTATTTCCAGTCACACCATGACATGCTTGCATAATCTGCGATTGAGCGTAAGCTGACAGTGATTTTTATTATATTTTTGAAAGGGAGAAAATGTCTTCACAGTAGGACCAATGCAATAGGATTGGAGGTGCAGACATGCTGCCTGTGATATAAAGTACTCAATTGAATATGAATATGGATGACTTCAGGTACTGTTCACGGGTATGAATAAAGGGAGAGATGAGGCAGGGAATGACACAAAGAAGCATATTTGTGCCCATAGTGAAGTCAATGGAAACTTTACTGTTGTTTTCAATGCCAGAAGAAATCACCAGACCCTTTCAAAAAAACACAGTTTGCCCTGTCTAGCTCGATTTTCACAGACTTCATTTTTCTCTTCTGTATTCCAGGTCTTGCCTGAAATACAGAGACACAGATAAGAGTATTAACTTTCATACAGAAATGAGGAGTGGAAAAGCATAATATGGGTACACAGTACAGAGCACTCCCTTCAGAGCACAGTAGGTAACAGCGACAAAGATGCTGTTCCTATCCATTGCTATTTCTAATACCATCTTGCACTATTCTTAGTACACAAAATAGTAGTAGAAGCACAAGTATGAGATAGGGTGACCCATACAATAATACGCATTTGAGGTTTAAAATTTGTTAGCTGTCACAGGTGGTCCAAGGCATACCAATGGCCTCATCAGTGCAGCCAGGTTTTGAAGCAGGACTTTGAAGAAGGTAGTGGCTTTGTAAATTTTACCTGGAAGATCTTATGCAAAGTAAAGGGATAAGCAGAAAGAAGACAGCATATTTATTATCTTTTTGAAAATGTTTAATGTGCAGGGAAATAAAACGTCCCTCTCTAGATTAAGACGTTCTTAACGGTGGGATTCCTTCCATGTCCCTAAAGATGCTCTTCTGTGAACTAGTAAATCTTGTTAATTTTTCATGATGTTTAGCCAAATCATGCCTTTACCTAATTTCCCCTTAATTTCTGAACAAAAGTTTGATATCACATGAAAAACCTTGAAGCCCAAGATGTTTGTGATTGTAGTAATTGCTTCTATTCTCCACAGTCAGCTAGACTACCATTCTCCCTGTGCACTAATGGCCTTTTAACAGGCAAATGGGAACTTGGGAAAGGGAATTTGAGGTATATCCACTTGACTGAGTGGGTGGATTTTAGCTGAGGGTGCTGACCCTTTTCATTAACGGGACAACACTATACATTAAGTAACCACAGGCTACTAACGCAGAAAAGAATTGTTCACAAATGGTGCAATTAGGCTTGGAAAAAAGAATCTGTTATTTTAAAATCTCAGGCTTTCCATTCCTTTCTTTTCCACCTTAGCTGTTTTGATTTAATTACGTTTCTGTTAGTCAAGCAACATAGTAGCTGTGAAACAAAAATAATGTTCAATGATACAAAGGGTACATGCAATCTTTCAAATAAAGTTCAAGCTCCATGTCAAGTCTCTGAGTGGTTTTGTCCTACGCTGTTAATTCCAGTGTTCCTATTCCCTGCCAGTTCTTTTTTGCTGCTTGCTGTTCTCTTTACACTTTCTGACTTATCTTCTTTTTCCTTACATATTTCATGAAGCCCTTTCTGCTTCAAATTCTGTTTTTGCTTAAGCTCTAAGTGATCTCTTCGGACTGTACTAATCCAGTCTTCCACTTTGTCTTTTCTATGCTGTGTATGTTCTCTGTGAAACATGGACAAACTGCTCCTCTCGCACGTAGGCCAGCTTGAATAGAAGAGTCTGTGTATACAATACTACACAATATTAAACGTTAATAGTACACAATATTAAAGTCAGTCTCACAGGAGGACCACAGTACATAACTATCTGAAAAGATCCCTGGTCTGTACTAAGTCACTAACTATATTTTGAAAAGAGATCTGGGAGACGGTTAGTTGGCAAGTGCCAAAACCATGCAAGAAACATTCTGGGTATTTACCTACATAGGTGATCAAGATCCAGTGCTTAGTTGAATTCCTTTGCCCAGTTAATTTACTAGCACAGGTGTAGACTAATCTCCTCATCAACATTTTCAGAAGATATTACTGGGTGTTTATTTTTGTTAACTTTAGTTAAGCAGACAGTTCAAAATCATTTAGGTTGTTGGAGTGATAATAAACAAAAGAAACCAAAGGTTTATTTGGTTTTCAATGGTTTTGTACATTCCGTTAACAAAATATTTATATTTTCTTTAAGCCAAGGATGGTTTAAAGGTGATAAACTTCCAATGAACACCAAAAAATGAAGGATATGGGCCTTAAACTTCTAATTTTGGGACTCAGAATATAAGATAAGAGTCTCAAAGTTATTTCTTTTGTTTTAAGAGTTTCAGTGAAGTAATTATGAGCTATTTTAGATTAATTAACAAGACAAAGAATTCAATATGCTACAGTAACCAGCTTTGAGGTGCCTGGAGCCTGACATGGAACTAGGCTCCCTTTACAATGCATTTACAGAGCTAGACATCCCAAAGCCAGTTACATAACAACCAGTATGCTGATTGTTAAGGCTCCTAAATTTAGACAATAAATATCCAGGCACAGCTATGATTTATCATGGTTTCCCAAGGAAACAGATTTTATGGAATTGCATTGTCCATCTGCCTGTCCAGACATTTTCTGTCAGTCTGATCTTATGTCTTTTCTTAATTGATAAGTTTCAGCTCAATTCAATAGAACAAATATCTCTAAGCTCCCAAATTCCTCCAGGTTTCAAGACAGGGAGTGTCTAGATTGTTGAGAAAGCCCCATAATAAGACCACATTCAAGCAAAAATTAGATTTTTAACTAAAAGCAGTTTCAACTAAACATTTGAATTCTTTTTTGTCTGGTTTTCCCCACTTGGTTAGCAGCTCAATGATTATTATTCCCACACAAACATTCTATAATGTAATGCATAGCAAAACTCCAGAAAGCACAATTCTGAGTTGTTACTGAGAATGAGCTGAGGATATACAGGGAAAATACAGGTTGCACAAGGAGACTGAGATATGCAGTTGCCTTCAGGAGGGGTGAAAAATGTGATAGAGAAGGGAAGGGAAAGGAGAAGGAGCTTCAGCCTTGGTCATGGATCTAAAAAGGAATATAAAACACAAACCTGCAGTAAGTCAAAGCTTTCATAAAACATATTTTCATCAAACATATTTCTTATAACAATTTACAATATTCATCCAGCAAGTTGGAAACAAGTTGCAACCACTCACCTGCCACATATACCCACTTACAGCAAAACATTGTAATGATCAGTTGAGTGGACCAGAAAGACTGCAGTGAGGAACATGACATCCTACCTTAGTGTTTAAGAGAGTCATCACGGGAAGT